>JAODAL010028878.1:0-52590 GCA_025379985.1 Phyllomedusa bahiana | reverse complement strand
ACATTTTATGTATTCCCCTAAAAAATTTTAAAAGCCGCATTATTAAATCAGCCCGAGGACGGGGGGGGGGGGGGGGGGGGCCCCCGCGGGGAACACAACAAGTTTTACTTAAAAAATAAGTTTCACCAGACTAGTGTAGATATTGTAGTGGAATATCTTTTTAATAACAGTTTGCAAATTGAAGTATTTCCCTGATATGGGCATCTGAACTTATTTGGGAAAACATCATTTTCAATAACTGCAGGTCTCTTTGTAAGCTCAAAACTCCACTTTATATCAGTATACATTTCAGATAGGTTTCAATTTTCCCCAAATTACACGTGACTGTTTAATTTCAACCCTTGGGCATTTAAAAAATTACAACCAGCAATTTTGATAGTCAGCACTCACACGGTTGTTTGTTGCCAAAAATACCTTTGTATCGTACAAAAAAATCACAGTTACGTTTTTTTTTTTGACTTTTGCCACCCAGTACTGTTCATTGACGCAGCACTACGTAAATCTTAAAAACAGCAATTCTATATTTCACCACAGGTGAATTGAAAGGTGCAAAAAATACGGGTTTTTTAAAATCAAAACAAAACAGTTACGTGTTTTTTGACTTTTGCCACCCAGACTTTTTAAATTGACGCAGGCATCTACGTAAATCTTAAAACAGCAATTCTATATTCACCACAGGAGAATTGAAAGGTGCAAAAAATACAGTTTATTATATCAAAACATAACAGTTACGTTTTTTTTGACTTTTGCCGCACCCCAGTACTGTTACAATGACGCAGCATCAACCAATAAATCTTAAAAAACAGCAATTCTATATTCACCACAGTTGAAAATTGAAAGGTCAAAAAATACAGTTATTAATCAAAACAAAACATTACGGTGTTTTTTTTTTGAGACTTTTTGCGCTACCCAGAAACTGATCATTTGAACGCAGCATCTACGTATCTTGAAAACAGCAATTCTAAACTTGGGGGTGAACCCCCCCAGGTGAATTTGAAATGAGCAAAAAATACAGATTTATAAAACAAAACCAAACAGATACGAGTTATATTGACTATAAGCAGTCCCCCCGTACTGTACATAATGACGCAGCCATCAACGTAAAACTTAAAACAGCAATTCTCTATTCACCACAATGAGCTTGCACAGGTGCAAAAAATATAACAGTAAAATATAAGCAAACCATAACAGTTACGTGTTTTTTTGACTTTTGTGCACCCAGATACGTTCATTGACTTCAGCACTACGTTAAATCTTAAAACAGCAATTCTATATTCACCACAGGTGAATTGAAAAGTGTTTCAAAAAAAAACCGTGTATTATACGTGAAAACATAACATGTTCCTTGTTTCTTTTATTTTTGACTTTTGCGCACTCCCCAGTACTGTTTTCATTGACGCAGCATCTATCTAACTAAATCTTAAAAACATCAAATCTATAATCACCCACAAGTGAATTTGAAAAATGTGAAAAAATACAGTTTATATAATCAAAACATAACAGTAACGTGTTTTTTGACTTTTTGCGCGACCCAGTACTGTTCATTGACGCAGCATCTACGTAAAACATAAAGACAGCAATTCTATATTCACCACCGGTGAATTGAAAAGTGCAAAAAAAACCGTTTAATTATATCAAAACATAACCGTTATGTTTTTTTGACTTTTGCGCACCCAGTACTGTTCATTGACGCAGCATCTACGTAATTCATAAAACAGCAATTCAATATAAACCACAGCTGAATTGAAAGGTGCAAAAAATACAGTTTATTATATCAAAACATAACAGTTACGTGTTTTTTGACTTTTGCGCACCCAGTACTGTTCATTGACGCAGCATCTACGTAAATCTTAAAACAGCAATTCTATATTCACCACAGGTGAATTTAAATGTGCAAAAAAGAACAGTTAGTATACAAAACATAACAAGTTACGTGGTTTTTTTGACCTTTCGCACCCAGTACTGTCATTGACGCAGGCAACTACAGTACATCTTTAAACAGCAATATCGATATTCACCACAGTTGAATTGAAAGGTGGCAAAAAATACAGTTTATTATATCAAAACATAACAGTTACGTGTTTTTTTGACTTTTGTGCGCACACCCATACAGTTTCATTGACCGCAGCATCTACGTAAATCATAAAACATCAATACTATATTCACCACAGATGAATTGAAAGTGCAAAAAATACAGTTATTATATCAAAACATAATCAGTTACGAGTTTTTTTTGACTTTTTGCGTCACCCAGTACTGTTCATTGACGCAGCATCTACGTAAATCATAAAAACAGCAATTCTAATATTCACCACAGTTAATTTAAAGGTATATAAAAATACCGTGAATATACGAACACATAACAGTATACGTGTTTTTTGACTTTTGCGATACCAGTACTGTTCATTGACGCAGCATCTACGTAAATCTTAAAACAGCAATTCTATATTCACCACAGGTGAAGTGAAATGTGCAAAAAATACCAATTATTATACTCAAAACATAACAGATACGAGTTTTTGGAATTTTGCCCAGTCCAGATTTGTTTAAGACACCTTGCAGTTAAATTGAATCCAGCCACATATTTTGTTTTGATTAGAGGGTGTTTGAGAATAGCCCCCCTGTGATTTGCCGTCTTTTAATAAGAAGACTTTCCAAAAACTATTCCATACCTTCTCAAATTTTTATATTTTCTGGTACATGGGCGAAATGCAGGTGGTAAGCGAGGCAAAGAGGGGGGTAGCACATGGAGGTAAGGTAACGAGAGAAGGTGCTCCTTCCAGTGCTGGCGACAACACGCATGCCAGCGATCGTCCATTATCAGCAGGACCGTCAGCCTGTCATCGCTGGGTCAGGGCCCTGTGAATCTAAGTAACGAACATCTCGCCAATCTGTCCTACAGTGGTTAATGCAGACCTGCATCTAGCAGTCTACCTCCCTCGTCCTCCGCCAGTCAACCCCCCCCTCCGGCCACAAATGTCGTCATCAGAGCATTCAGTCAGCCATCCGTCCAACCTGAATGCATCCCAAATGTCAACTCGTTTACCCACCACTGTGGAATAATCCATTGTTCTGAAGACCTCTTAGATGACAAAAATGCGGTTTGGGGTCATGAAGGCATGTTCAAAGAACAAGAGGATATATAAAGTCCTGCTCTGACGCCCAATACTGATGTCCACCAGAGGATGTGAAGTAAGCCGTCAATCTCGGCAAAAATCCCCGGGCGTTCGGCAAGGCCTTGCAGTGCCCCTTGCTTGTAGCCCGCAGCTTCTGGATGCAGAAAGGTCATGACGACCAAGTCAACCTGTGTTGATGATGATGATGATGACGACATTGCGATCCCATCTGGACTTTCCGCAGAATATGCTTGCGAGCGGCTTCACAGTGACGAATGAGGAATACTATGGGGGTATGTGTCAATACGGTTCCCCGCCCACAAAAAGGGAGAGGGCGTCGCAGAAGTCCGTGAAATTATTCCGCCAGCACGGTCAGAAGCGCAAACCCTGGTCTCAGCTTATCGCCGACCAAAAGGTCCAGGACCTCTCAAGCCTGGGGGCCTATCTTGAGCAAAGCCTCTGATTCACCCAGCGATGCTCATATGGCCGCCTTTGCCGTAAACGCATAAGTAGAGCAAGAACCTTAAGTGGTTAACCACCACCAACATGACAGTCACATGCACGAATGCATGAGTGAAAATGGAGGGAACACTTGGCCAAAAAAGGCCAGACCGACGCCCGGGGCCCGGGCCTCCAACCACTGTCAGCACCCTCTCCCGCCCGCTCTCCTCCTCCTCCTCCGCACCACCAAGCGATACACACCTGCCCATATCTCTCAAGTCATGATCAGGATCAGCCTCCGCTTCAGCTCCACCGTCGCCCGAGTACCACCAGCAAACCACCAGAGACCCAACCTAACCCCTTCTCCTGTCCGCCACTTTGACGACCTGCACAGCCGTACAGCGCCAGTCTAGCAGCCAGCCTTCTGTCTTCCAGGTTTGGAAGCAGAAGAAACACTTTAACCCTAACTATCCCAAAGCCAAAAGCTTTTGGCCTTGGAAATGTTGCCTTTCCGTCTGGTGGACACAGATGGGTTCCGCCACGTCATGGCCCTCGCCTGCCCCCAATACCAGATGCCGAGCAGGCATTTCTTTGCCAGAAAAGCCGTCCCTGCCCTGGCCAGCCACGTGTCATCTAAAATTTCAAGCGCGTTGTCTGCATCTGTGTCCGGAAAAGTCCATCTCACCACCGACACATGGACTAGTAAGCACGGCCAAGGCCGCTATATCTCTGTGACAGCTCACTGGGTGAGCTGGGTGGATGTCTCTGAGGGTGACGGTGGCTCTCAGGCTCGGCGCACGCTCTTCAAAACCGCAGGGATGGTGCAGGGCTCTTTCCCCCAAGGTCCTCTGGTGGCATCACGTGCCCAGAGACACCAGGCCGTGTTGAAATTAATCTGCCTTGGAGACCGTCCACACACAGGTCAGGAACTGTGGACGGCTCTAAGCAACGAGACCGAGCGCTGGCTGGGTGACAAAACCTTGTGCCAGGCAAGGGGGTGTGCGATAACGGCGAAATCTGCTGGCCGCCCTTAAGATCGGTAGGCTGGAGCACATCCCTTGCCTGGCACATGTCATGAACCTTGTCGTCCAGAAATTTCTAAAGAGCTACCCTGGGTCTGGACTGCCTGCTGAAGAAGGCTCGAGGTCTGAGTTCGCACTCCGCCGTTCGCGACCCATGCTTCGTCCCGCCTGGCTGCGTTGCAGCGTCAGCTCGGCCCCCCCCTCAACCGTCTCATTGTTGACTGGCAACACGCTGGAATTCCACCCTCCACTGCCCACGATTGTGGCAGCAGGCGCAATGCCATTAGCAGTACAAGTGACACATGGCCTGACAAGCAGCGGACGGCCCTTTCGGGGTTTGAACCACCGAGAGTGGAGGCAGTGAAAGAGCTCTGCACCACCTTGCCATTTTTTGAAGAAGCCACCAAAATGGTCATGCGGACAATGCCCTTGTCAGCATGAGCATTGTGGTGATCTATTTTCTGGAACGATCTTTTAAACACTCGAAACCCAACAGGCCCGCCAGCGACGGAGGAACGGACCACAGATGCGGAAAACGGACCTTTCTCTCCGTCAAATCCACAAGGCCCGACAGTTTCAACAATTTCACGGTCTTCATTAGGCATTGGTTCGGGGTCCAAGCTAGTTGCAAGTGCGCATCACTCTAGGGGCATCATCTCAGGCAAGAGGGCGTGTTGAAGCGTGCCGGAGCAGCGGAGGAGGAGGAGGTTTTCCCCTAGACACCGGGTTACCGACTCCCGCCTTGGAAAGAGGTTGGGCGCAATTTGAGGGGAGAGGAAGATGGGAAAACATTTTTGCAGTGCCCCCACCCAGAGGCTTTGAGGAAATCAAGGCTCCATCTCTCACATGAGTGCTTGGATGCTCCATTTCCTCCAACATGATCCTCGCATTTAAAGGGCCATCAAAATGAACAACAGTTACTGGTGGGCCACCCTCCTGGATCCCCGGTACAAAACAAAAATCACACTTTCCTTCCACCCACCCAAATAGAGAGTAAAATGCAGGAAATGGAGACTTGCGATTGATCAACTGGAGACATCTGTTGCGTCTGCTTCACGTTCCCCAAATGTCCCCGGTGGAACAACACAGCGACGTGACAGCAGTAAGTGCCAAGTAGGTAGCGGCAGCAGCAGGCAAGGTGGCAGAAGCCTAATGGGTGACCTCTGGCAATCTTTGTTTACCACCTCACCAACGCATTTCAATGCAGGCACACATCCAACACACAGAGAAACAGCTTAAGATCATGGTGCAAAGACTATCTGCGTCACAACACCGATGTTTTTGCATGTTTCCGGACCCAATAAACTACTGGGTATCCAAAATGGACGAATGGCCCGAGCTGGCTCGTCACGCCATAGAGGTGTGTCCTGCCCAGCAGCCAGCGTCATATCTGAGGCGGACCCTTTAGCACAGCCCGGAGGAGTCATTTCAGACAAACGCATCCGGCTTTCCACAGATAATGTGGATCGTTTAAATTTTTATTTAAGATAATCAGGCATGGATCTCTGATGATGTTGTGGCCCCAATTTGCCGAGGTCACCGATTAGTTGCCGGGCTACTTCACATTCCTTTTCAAACAGAAAGGTCCCTCTTGAAAACTTTTTTTTTAAAATGATCATTTTTTTTACTGCAATTTTTATTCTCTTTTCCCAACATTCATTTTTGCGGTTTTGCTGGAGGAGACTGTAAAAGACAGCAAGTTTCATGACAACACCGTATTCCATTTACTCACTTTATCTTAAAAGTTTTCGCATTGTCAATGGTTTTGAGGTCATGTTGCTGTGAGATACAGAAATAATATGGTCCTTTGGAACAGAAATGTGGCTTCAAGTGGCATTTTCTCCCTCACAATTTTTAAAGTGGCTGAAAGCATATTTAAAATTTTTTGGGTCATGTAGCTGTTGAATACAGCAATAATCATGGTCCCTTTGTAACAAAATGTGGCTCAAGGCTTTTTCTCCCTCAAAAATTTTTAAAGGGGGCTGAAAAATCATTTTATAATTTTTTTTTGGGTCATGGTTTGAAATCGCAAAAAAACAGGCCCTTTTTAAAAAAAAAAGTTTTTTTTCTAACAGACATTTGTTCTTCACAATTGCCAAAAATGGCTCAAGGGTCATGCTTGAATTTTTTGGGGGGAATTTTTCTTGAAAAGCACTTATAAGGGGCCAATTTAAAAAAAATTTTTTTCAACGACATTTTTTTCTTCACAATTTTCAAGAGTGGGTCAAAGGGGTGATGGGCGTCGAAAAAAGGAATAGGGGCACTTTAAGGAAAAATTTAAAAAGATTTTTTTTCAAAACTTTAACATAGCTATCAATCCCTTATTTAAAACCCATTTTAAAACAATAAAAAAAAGAAACAAAGACATGGGGGGATTCCATCCTATTTTAAAAAAATTTTTTTCTAGAATTAAATACTAAAAAACTTGCATGTACAAAATAGCGTTAAAAAAATTCCTCTGAATTGTACAAGGGGGGTACGGAAAAAATGACCAGATTAGTTATTCAGGACATGGATTGACCCGACAAGAACAAATACAGAGACCATTTTCCTCCAGCCTTGATAAAAAGAAAAAAATGCCCAAAAAAAGGCACCCGGTGAACAGGAGCGTTAAACCCCAGTATTTCCAAGTGAAGCTCAATTGGTCCCATCATCGGGGGCAAGCGCACCCAGGAGACCCCTGAAATAAGTGGTTTCTAACAAAATTTGCTTCCGCACTTGCTCAGGGGAGCGTTTTTGGGCTTCAGCTCATCAGGCATATTTAACCAGTGTTAATATTGCAAAACCCCAGTGGGCTTTCACGAATGTAACTCCGGCCCTTTGGGTCATGCTGTGGCCCAGGACAGGTATAAATCAATGTCCAGTTAACTAAATGTGGTTGAAAGACTCCTTTTTTTTCCCGGGACTTTTTAAATGGGGGTCATGCAGGTTTGGGCCATGCTGTGGCCCAGGACAGGTATAAATAAATGTCCAGTTCAACTAAAATGGTGGTTAAAGGACTCTTTTTTTTTCCGGCACTTTTCTAAATATTGGGTCAAGCAGGTTTGGGGCTCATGCTGTGGCCCAGGACAGTATAGTCAATGTCCAGTGAAACTAAAATGGTAGTTGAAAGACTCCTTTTCCGGCCACATTTTAAATTTGGGGGTCATGCAGGTTTGGAGGCTCATGCTGTGCCCAGGACAGAGAGTAATAGTCAATGTCCAGTGAAACTCACAATGTGGTTTGGAGAAAAACACCTTTTGCCCCGGCAACTTTTATGTGAACTCTCTGGGGTCATACAGTTCTGTATAAAGGTCATTCTGATCTGCGGTACAGGACAGATATAGTAGTCAATGTCCAGTGAAACTAAAATTGGT
Organism: Phyllomedusa bahiana; assembly: GCA_025379985.1. Classification (NCBI taxonomy): domain Eukaryota; kingdom Metazoa; phylum Chordata; class Amphibia; order Anura; family Hylidae; genus Phyllomedusa; species Phyllomedusa bahiana. The sequence continues at coordinate 44,655 of JAODAL010028878.1, read as the reverse complement.
GTAGAAAGAACTACCTTTACCCGGCACTATTTGAATCTTGTGGGTCAGACAGGTTTAATGGTCATGTCTGCGGTACATGACAGATATAGTCAATTTCCATTGAACTAAAATGGTGGCTTGAATAGACTCCTTTGTCCTACACTTTATTAAGCTTGGTCATGCAGGTTTGGGGCTCAATGCTGTGGCCCATGACAGGTATAGTCAATGTCCAGTTAAACTAAAATGGTGGATGAAAGACTCCTTTTTTTCCGGCACTTTTAAACCTGGGGGTCATGCAGGTTTGGGCTCATGCTGTGGCCCAGGACATGTATAGTCAATGTCCAGTGAAACTAAAATGGTGGTTGAAAGACCCAGTTTTTTTTCCGGCACTTTTTAAATGTGGGGGTCTATTGCAGGTTTGGTATGCTCAATCTGTGTCCCAGGACAGGTATAGTCAATTTCCAGTGACTCTATAATGGTGGTTATGAAAGACTCCTTTTTTTCCGGCACTTTTTTTTTTTTTATTTAATCTGCGGGTTCATGCAGGTTTGGGGTCTCTGCGTGGCCCATGACAGGAAAGTCTTATGTCCCAGTGAAACTAAAATGATGGTTTAAAGACTTCCTTTTTTTCTTCCCGGCCATTTTAAATCTGGGGTCAATGCCAGGTTTTGGGCTCATGCGGGCTTTCCAGGACAGGAATATTCAATGTCCAGTTCAATGTAAAATGATGGTTTCAAATCATATGCCTTCTGGGCACTTTTTAATTTGTGGTGAATGCAGGTTTAAGGGGTTACATGCTGTGGTTACAAGACAGGGATATGAATGTTGTGTGTTTTTTTTTTCTGTGGCTTTTATAACCTAATTGTGTTGCCTAAGATGTATTACGTATCCCCAAAAACTTTTGACTGTTGTGGATGTTAATTCCAGCTTCTCCAGCCCTGTTTGGGTGTAAGAATGAAGGTGTTGTTGCTCTCCCATAGACTTTAATGGTCATCGCTCATAATCAACTGCTCACTATCGACTATCTTGTCGATGGCCAACGCAATCGCTCAACACTAGTGGATAATTTAAAGAATATATAGATTCTGTGGTTTTGCCTATGTGGATGCCTAAATATTTTACTAAGGTCTTGACAAAGAGAATTGAAAGAGAAGAAAGATTAAATCACGATTGGAAATAATGGAAAGTGGCAGCAGTTCTGATTTCCATTATTCACTTTAAAGCCATAACTGATCCCAAACCTATGTGTCAAGATTTTTCTTAACTGCTACCATTAGATTACTCATAAAATAAATTAAGTCATCAACAAATAATTCCATCTTAACGGTTGAGTCTCCTATTTTATCACCAGCTATTTGGGCTATATTGTTTAAATAAAGTGATAAGGGTTCTGTAGTCAACTTGAATAACATTGGGCTAATAGGCACCCCCTCATTAACCTTAAAGCAGATAAAAACCCTGGCGTGTAGACCATTGCTGATGAATTTGAATAAAGAGCTGATCTAAATGTTCTAAAGGACTCTATCAAGCCCACCCTATCTCGAGCCTTCCCCGACCAAGTCCAATTGACACTGTCCAATGCTTTTTCAGCATTGATTGTCATAAGGGCTGGCAAGCAATGTTTGTCTGGGCTTATCTTGACCCCATCTAATATCCTCAAAACTTTTCGGATATTAGAGACTGCTGAGCGTACCTTAATAAATCCTACCTGATCTGGAGAGATTTGTTTTGGCAAAATTTGGGGAAGACGAACTGCCAATCTTTTAGCTTGTTGTCACGGTTCACGCCGCGGCCCCTTCTATGGACCGACAGCGTTCCCGTGTCTCCTGTGTCCCGGACGCTGCTGCGACATCCCCTGGTGTCCCTGGCTCTCTGCACGCACCTGTCCTGACTCCTTCCACTCCTGAAGCCTCACCACCTGTGCTTCCTCCAGCTCCCTGGCATCCTGTGTGCACACGTGCTCCCTCTAGGGGCACGCGCGAGTCACTGCACCACTTTTAAAGAGTCAGAGTTCCTTGGCCCTGCCCAGTGACCTGTAACCTCTGGCTACATAAGGAACCTCCTACCTTTACTCTGGGTCAGTTCGTTGTTGTCTTCAGCACAAGAGCTTGACCCCCTTGGCTGTTGCATTGCTGCTGTTCTTTTATAGGTTCCTATACGTCTATCAGTTCCTGTTGGACATTTGCTGCTGCACCAGCCTGCCTACCTGCTGTACATCTGCCGCTGCACCTGCTGGCCTATACCTGCTACCTACCTGCACTGGGCAAACGTTCACCAGCTACACCTGGACTGTGTGTACGTTTATCGGCTACACCTGCGGTGCTCTGTCTCCAACCCAGACCTGCACTTCGGCTACCCACCACCTGCATCTACCATCTTGGCCCGCGGTGGGCCCAGAGGATCTGTCCAACCACACGTTTCTAGCCATCACAGTTAGAATCGTTACACTTGTATTTTAAGATCTAGATTAATAAACAAAATTGTTCAATTTGAGGATGCCTGAATAGGGTCACATCCTGGTTTTGGTAGAACCTTGATGCAAATCATATTCATGACCCACTTAAAAATGTATACAGTACATAAGTGAGGAGATATTTCTTTCCTAAGGATTTTGTAGAATTCATTGGCGTATATACTAAATTAGCTATGATATGGGAAATCTCATTCTCAGTAATTTGGAACCTTAGAAGTTCCCTTTCCTCTTGCGAAAAAGTAGAAAATCCTGTGTTTTGCAGTCACTCCTCATCATTCCCTCCAAATCCTTCTTGAGATTCATAAGGTTGAGTATAAAAGTGTTTAAATACTTTTCCAATATGCATTAATTTCCCAGTAGGATCTTTAATTGCCCTAACATTCTGTGGTGGTCTTTGACATTTCGCCAAATTGGCGAGTAGCAACACCCATTAAAGCGCTTCAACATAAAAAAAAAAACTATATAAATTGGGTGTCGCCATTATCATACAGATTCAGAGACTAAAACTAATTTGTCACACTTCCTGCATGGTGAGCGCTACTATAAACACTACTATAATTGCAGTATTATTTCACCCTGCCTTCCAAAAAACGGATTTAAAAGCGATCAAAAAGCCTTACCCCCCAAAAATGATAACCAATAAAATGTCAGTTCATCCTGCAAAAACCAACTGCTTCACATCTCAAATACACAGGAAAATAAATTATGGTTTTCAAATTATGGCGATGCAAAATTTGTTTTCCCTTTTGAATAAAATGGGTATATATATATAGGGTATAGCTGTAATCGTATCGACCTGCTGAGTAAAGCTAGCATTTAATTTATACCACATGATGACCACTATGAAAAATAAACACTACTGGGATTGCTGTATTTTGTTTAAAACACCTCACAAAAACCTGCATAAAAAGTTATCAAAGCGTTATACGAACCCCATAATGGTACCAATAAAGATGTCAACTCACCCCATAAAAAATGAGCCTTTAATCAGCTCCATGTACAGAAAAATAAAAAAGCTATGAATATAACGACATAAAAATGCAAATTTTTACAAACGCATTTCTATTGTGTAAAAGCACAAAAACATAAAAAAACTATATAACATTTGTATCATTGCAATTGTACTGACCCGCATAGTAAAGTTATCCGGTCATTAATACTGCACAGTGAACGCTGTAAAAGCCAAAAAAACAATGGCAGAACTGCGGTTTTCCCCACCATTTTCATGGTCTAGGGTTATAAAAACTATGTAATACAAGTGTTTCCAAAATGCACAATATACCCCTAGATGAGATCCATGAGCGGTGTTGAATCCAAGATGATGTGTCTTCTGGAAGGTTTCACCAAAATCTGTGTTCCAAAAGCCAAACAGCGCTCCCTCTCTTGTATGCCCTAACATGTGACCAAACAGTAGTTTGCACCTATATATAGGGTATTGCCGAATTTGGAAGAAATTGCATTACAAACTTTGGGGTGCTTTTTTCCAGGATTCCTTGTAGCAATAAAATTATGCATATACAGGAATTGTCTATCTCTTAATTACCCTAAAACATAACCTTTAATAGATGAAAAAAAAAAACCCCTTATCTAATACTAACTTACATAACCAACCGGGCCCACTTTTTTAGGTACACCATGCAGAAAGGGTTGGCCCCCCCTTTTCCCTTAAAAAATCCCTCAATTCTTTGTGGCTAGTTTCCACAGGTGTTTGCAACGTGCTCAATTTGGGTAAAAGGGGCCCAAAGAGTGCCAAAAAAAAATTTTTCCCCCAAAACCCCCATGCCACCACCCCCACCAGCCCTGAAACCCGTTGATACAAGGAAGGATCCTTTGTTTTCTTTGTTGTTACCCCAAATTTGCCCCTACATCCGAATGTCGCGCAGAAATCGAGATCACAGACCAGGAAAACTTTTTTCCAATCTTTTACGTCCAATTTTTCGATGAGTTTGGGGCAATTGGACCCTCATTTTCCTGTTCTTAGCTGAAAGGGTTGGCCCCCCGGTGGGGTTTTCTGTGCTGTACCCATCTGCCTCAAAGTTAACCCGACGTGCTTTCAGAGTGTTTCTCCCTCCTTGGTTGTAACGGGGGGCTTTGATTCATGTTGCCTTTCATCAGCTCGAACCAGTTGCCCATTCTCCTTTGCCTTGGCATCAACAAGGTTTCCCCCCACGGACCCCGCTCACTGGATGTTTTTTTTTTTTGGGGCCCATTTCTGTAAACCCTAGAGATGGTTGTGCGTAAAAAATTCCCGGAGATCACAGTTTCGAAATACTAACCAGTTTTCGGCACCAAAAACCATCCCCGTTCAAGGCACTAAATCACCCTTTTTTCCCCCATACTGATGCTCGGTTTGAACTGCGGAGATTGTCTTGACCATGTCTTCATGCCTAAAAGCACTGAGTTGCCGCCATGTGATTTGGGGGATTAGAAAAATTTGTGTTAACGAGCGTTGGCAGGTGTACCTAATAAAGTGGCCGGTAGTGTTATTATATATAATAAATAAATTTTAATTATATATATGAAATAATCAAAATGTTTTAAAAAAATTAGGATATGTAGGCTTAATATATTATTTTTAATTAGTGGACATAACAATTTTTTGCCATAACTTCAGTTTTGGGCGATGTTAACCAAAAAATGTTTTATACTAACGTCCCATAGACAGGGCCGCCGATAAATGTTAAAAAATAAACAAAGAGAGACATAAATTTTTGTTCAAAGCCCAAAATTCCCATCAAAATACTTAAATTAACAAAAACGCTCTTCCTCATACTGGGAACTGACAAATTCCAAAAAAAGGGGCGTCGACCCAAAGACCTCTGCACTAATGATGCGCTTTGGGTAGGGTTTACACGGGGTTAATTGGGGACGTAATTACGCCCCGCAATTTTCGGTGTGGCGAGGGCGGGAGTGGGTGGCCGGCACCCCCGGTGGCCCATGCAATCATTACCCGCGGGCGTAAGCCGTGGTAATTCACAGTACTTATCCCCCCCTTGGGTATTGCGAGAGGGAGGGAGCGTAATCCCCAGTTTCTATGAGAACTGTGGATTACCGTAATGACTGGGACGTTTTTTGCCAGTAATTTGCGCACTCCCGGGGTTTTTAATTAGGACTGAAATAGTCCAGGGTTTTTGCCGATGAACATAGCCTTAGGAGAAAGAAACAGCCTCCCTTCCCGTTTTTAAATAGTCTACTTCAAAAAGACCAAGCCCAAAAGGGTGGGTCTAAAGAAACCACCGTAATATTTAAATATCGCCTCTTTTATTACCGCCCGCGCGTCCATTCTTTCACTTCCGGGTAACACACCAGCACTTTAAATGCCGAAAAATGCGCTCACAAAGGCCCGGGACATTAAAAGCGGGGAAACTCGGCCATGCTTCTTAGTTCTTAGAACAAGATATATACCAGCGCCAACAGAAAAACAAGCTCCCTTCTTCAGGAAAATTATCAAAGTATTATATCCACATATCTTAAAGAAATACACGTTTCAAAAATTAAAAAGACATAGCATGTTAAAAAAAAATTTAAATTACAGTGTCCCCCTTTAAAAAAAAAAAACAAACACATATTCTCTTTAGATAAATGGGGTAAATGATAATATTTTTTTCAACCCAGGGGATGTACCTTTTTTAAACGTCTATAAATCCTTTTATTTTTCCTTTGGGAATCTTTTTTTCGTAGTCCCACTTCCTGATATCAAACGAGACTACCTCCAATACAGAAAATAATAGGGAGGCCGAATTCCCACATGTACCTCCACCATGTGGGAAAAAGGAAGAGTCAACTAAAACACGCATCATAGGAACTTTCAATGTGGCAGCGAAGGAGATTAGGTATTGGCCTATTTTAAAACAGGACCCAATTGTTGCCGATATTGTCGATTCACGTCCAATAATCACCTATAGAAGGGGGAGAAATTTAAGAGATAGACTGGTACATAGTCTATATGTACCCCCACGTCCAGCATCTAACTGCTTAACAAATAGAATAATGGGAACTTTCAAATGTGGAAATGGCAAGACATGCAAATTTATTCATGTGACCAAGGGATTTAAGGATTCAAGATCTAGTTGTTTTTATAAATTATTTTCATTTGCAAATTGTAAGGTAAGGGGGTAGTAAATTTAAAGCACTTGCCCACATGGGGATGACTTTTGTTGAAAAAAAAGTCAAAGGTTTTTGATGGAGAATTCTTGAGCACATTGGCGATATAGAGCATGGGCGGGATACCGCTGTTGCCCAACACATGGTGGGGGTCCCTTTGGGGGGGAATTTTCGGCCTCCCTATTTTTTTTTCTGTTTTTGGGGTAGTCTGGGTTGATATCAGGAAGGGGGGAAACAAAAGAAGTTTTCCCCAAAAAGAAAAGTAAATGGATTTATAAACAAAAAAACTGTACATCCACGGGGTTTAACAAAATGTTAAAATTTTAAAACCCATTTATCAAAAGAGAATAGTTTTTTTTTTGTTTTTTTTTTCCATAGGGTTTTTGGGCCCCTGGGGGTAAAACTCCCTTTTGATTACTGCACCCGGTGGGGTTTTGTGATACGGGCGGCCCCGGGAAGAAAAAGAGGGATGCGGGGGGCCGGGTAAAATTTGTAGGAATTTAAATTTATTACTGGCTGGTTTCTATTAGAACCTCCCCCCTTTTGGGCTTGGTTTTTTTTGAAGTAGGTATTTAAAAACAAAAAGGGGGGGCTGTTTCTTTCCCCCTTTTGGTCACCCAATGTAGTGCAGAGGTCATTTTTGGGTGGGACCCCTTTTTTTTTAAATTGGGTTCAGTTGCCAGTATGAGGTAAGGTGAAGTTTTTGTTAACTTTAAAAGGGGTTTTCCCCACGAAGTAATGTTGACGGGGGATCCTCCAAAAGGGGGTTTTAATCATTTTTTCAAAATTTATATGTAAATTAAAAAAATTGCGCCGGGAGAGAGTTAAAAGGCGGGCCTTCCCCTGCCCTTTTAAATTTATTTAAAAGCTTGCATTAGATACGACCAGGCAGAGTGACAGGGGCGGGAACGGGCCGGGCTTGCGCAGGCACACTTCTTATCTGATAAAGGGGAAAGCTTTAAGGAGCTTTCAAGGGCGTTTGAAAAAAATATTTTGGTCTTTTGCATAAATAATCCACTAGTTTTTTAGTGTGATTATTTGAGTAGTTTTCCCGGGTTTATTGATGATTGGGAAACAGAAGAGCTTTAAAAGGGGCTGGGAGAAAGGGGTTTGTCTTTTTAAGGGAATCCACTATTTTAGTGTGTTTTATTTGAGGGGAAAATTTTTTAAAACAAACCCTTTAAACCCTTTTGGCCTTGCTCTAAACCACCTCTCTCAACGGGCGTTTTTTGGTTTTAGTTTTGTTCCCTTAGCAGATAAGGAAATTTTTTTGGAAAACCCCCTTTTTGGGTTTATGATGTGGGATATTGGCATTGAAAAAAATTTTCTATTCTCTCTTTTTTTATTTTAAAACTTTTTTTTTCATTTATGGGAGGGACTTTTGACCGGGGGGGCTTTGAGTAAAAGGGTTTTTGTTGGAAATAAAAATTGACCAACTGAATTTTAAAGGCTAAAAATTGTGTAGCCCAACTATATTAGGAATAAATTGTTGAGGTTTAAATATCCTATATTTTTTTATATACATTTTGATTTTTTTGTAGGGGCCCCCATTTTTTAAAATTATAAAATATATATTTATAAATATATATATATATATATTAAATATAGCTTTTTGGTTTTTCCTGTTTGGGTCCCTGATAAAAACCCCCAAAAATTTTTCTGGGGGGAAAAAAGGGAAGGGACGGAAAAATTTTTGGGAAAATTTTTGGGGGCCCCAACTTTTTTGTTTTTTTTTTGGGGGTTATAGTGATTCCTATTGTTGCATAGTGAAATTTTTTTTCCCTTTAAAAAAGGTTTATATCGGGCCCATACTATTGATATTTTTTTCCTTTTAGTTTTAAAGGAGTTTTTTGGGGGTTAAGGGGAAGATATTTTCTTATCTTGTAGGTTCCTGGGGGGGGTCCCCCTTATGGGGGGGGGTGCCCAAATTTTGAAAAAGGTAGGCTTTTTTTAATATTTAATTAGTATTTAGTAAAAAGGGGGTTTTTATTGTAAAAATCAAATTAAAAGGGTTATGTTTTTAGGGTAATTAAGGGTTTAGACAATTTCTGTATTGTATACTTTTTTGGTAATTGATAAAGGAGTTGTCATCAGTGTGCCCCCGGGGTTTTTGCCTTAAAAAAAAAAAAATTAGGGGCAAATTTTGGGGTTTTTATACGGGTTTCCCTTTGGGAAAAAAAAAAAAATGTTTCTTTTCACCCAAACCTTAAAAAAATTTGGGTAAAAAACCCCCTGTGGAATCAATATACAACCCCTACCCCCCCTTGTTTATATTCTTTTAAGGGGTTTATTTATTTTTCAATATGGGTTTTTTTTGGGGAATGTTTTAAAAAAACCCCCAAAAAAGCCCAAAAAAACTTAATGGGTTTTTAGCACCAAAGGGGTGCCTGAAAAACCGTAAGGGGCACCTAAAAGAAAATCGAAAATGAAAATAAGCCCCCCAAAGTCCATGGTGCCCTCCTACTCTGACTTGTGGGTTACGCCAAAAAAGCGCATAGGGGCCGCATATGGGATATCTAAAAATTTTTTTTTAAAATTTGGGGGAATCGGTGTTGAGTTGCATTTCCCCTGACACATCTACTGTGTTCCTGTGAATAATCAATAAAAATGTAAATTGTTAATTTTTTTAATAAAACTTCCTAAATGCTGTTTTGAGTACTTTAAAGGGTGTAGTTTCTTAGATGGGGTAATTTATGTGGGTATCTAACCTTCAGGCCCCTCAAAGCCACATCAGAACTGGACTGGTCCCTAACAGAATCGTTGCAAATTTTCTTGAAAATGTAAAAAATTTACTACTAAATTTCTATGTCCCATAATGTCCTTAAAAACAGACATTTAAAAAATTATGCCAACCTACAGAAGGCATATGGTAGATGCTAGATAGAAAGTATTTTGTGAGAAATAACCTTTGTCTTACACGCAGAAATTTTTGAACTTTGAAAATGGCAAATTTTTCATGATATTTTGATATTTTTCATAAATAATTGTATGGACCAAAATGTCTTACTAGCTTAAAGCACAATGTGTCACGAGAAAACAATCTGTTAATCAGAAGGATAAAAATATCAAAAAGTTATTCCCACACAAAGTGACACATCAGAATTAAAAAATGGGGCTCTGTCAGGGAGGTCAAAACTGGCTGCGGTGTTAAGGGGTTAAGGGGTTAAAAATTGCTGTGCTCAAACGTTTACCAATCAATCTGACTGAGCTAGAGCTATTTTGCAAAGATGAAGGTTCAAAAATTCCATCCCATAGATGTGCAAAGCTGGTAGAGACATACCTCAGACTTGCTGTTGTCATTGCAGCTGAAGGTGGTTGTCATGGGTGCTGGCGCAGGTGCCGTTGCCCCCCGCGGCCGCCCCCCTGCCTGCAAGGGGTCTGGCGCGGGTGCCGCGGCCGCCCGCGACCAGCCCCCAGCGCTTGTTCACTTACCCATCCACGCTCCTGTGCTTCCTGCTCCTGCCTGTCCCATCCGCCGCACGCGCACCCACTGCTTAGGGTGAGCGCGCGACGACTGGTCTGGATTTGTCAATTGCCGGCCGCTGGTCCTATATAAGGTACACTCCCCCTGCACTCTCTGCCAGATTGTTGGTGTGCGTTAGTGAGTCTTGAGAGTGTTGGAGTTCCGTATTGATTACCCGTGTACCAGTCCGTTCCGCTACGTTTCTGACCTTGCCTGTTTGCCGCCTGTCCTGACCGTCTGTGACCACGAACCTCTGCCACCCTTCCTGACCTCCGACTATGTCTCTGGATTACGATTCTGTACCACGCATTACCCCGGCCGCCATCGCAAGCAAGTCACGTCAGGGGTAGCGACCTGGTAGCCTCACGCCGCAGCAAGTCCATCCCACTTTGCGGCGGGCTCCGGTGAATACCGGGGGCTACTTAGACTCCGCTCCCTGGCGTGGCTTAACTATCATCGCTTGCGGTGGTCCAGCGAATCCGCCAACCAGTTACAGTGGTCCTACAAAGTATAGGCTCCGAGTGGCTGAATACATATGCACGGCACACTTCATTTTTTAAATTTGGAAAAGCATGTATCATTTTCTATACACTTCACAAATACTTTGTGTTGCTCTATTACATAAAATATCAATAAAATACAGTTTTTGTTTGTAATGTTTAAAAATGAGGAACAGTTCAAGGGGTATGAATACTTCTGCAACACACTGTAGATGAATACAATAAGTTATATTACAGCTCACTATAGAAACTGTTTACTAATCTGCTTTTTTTTTTTTTTACTCTATTTCATGGAGCTGACAGGACAGATTTTTTTTCCTGCCCAAGGGCAAATGTTTACCAAGTAACCAGTAGTGTAATTTAGAATGCACAACAACCAATGCTTTTTTGTTTGTGGTATTTTTCTCCACTCTTGTTTCATTTTATGAGCATATGCCAGTTATGTTATAAAATGCAGCATGCTCTAGGTATGACTTTTTATGGCGTTTTATGGCGTGTAACACATTTTTATCTGAAGAAGCGCCTGATGGTGTGAAACGCTTTATAAGTGTGTGTTTTATATATGGAAAGGGTAACTCTTTTCATTTTGAATGGAATAAAAAACCTTTATTTAAAACCATATCCTCGCTAATCACGAGGGTTTTTTTTCCTTCTGGAATTGAGCGCCGGGTTCATATTTTTCGTCCTCATCCTTGCTGTTCATTCCGGCTGCCTGCTTGCGGCTCCGGAGAGAGTGACCTGCGGCTGCTATTCCGAGGCTCGGATAGAGCCACCCATGCCCGTACGAGTGTTGTGCCTCTATAATAATACGCACAACAGCTCTAGGTGAGCACCTTTTCTATTTGTTGTTTTAATTGCTTTACTTCAGACGTAATTTCACCATAGAGCGCCACCTCCGTGTTTTTCTTTCTGTTTTTGTATGAAAGTCAGAACAGGTAACGTTTTTAAGTAAAAAAATCTTGTCCCCATTTATCTGTATTCCAATCATATCTGTAGGAAGAGAGTCTGGTGGCGCATGTGCGATAGACTGTAGTGTTTAGCATGCAATGCAATGCCCCTAAAGCCCCTAGAGCCTGCCTGTGACCGGAAGAAGGCCACATTGTACATTCTACACCCATAGGTTTATCAGATTAGTACGTAAATGTAACATACGGGGGAAGACCTCTTTATATACATACATAGATACCTGTACACTTGCATCAGAGTCATCTATCTACATAGGAAAAAAAAAATCTCCCCTCATCCAATGCTGCAGGACTGACGTCCCTGTCCAGAAGTCACAGAATTAAAACAGAAAATCGTGGAGAAACAGTGGTGGAGCTGGAAAAAGGTTTTCTGTTTTCATTCTATCACTTCTGAGCAGGGATATCACTCCGACTGCACTGGGCGAGGGGATATTTTTTTTCCTGAATAGATAGATGACTCAAGTGATGAAAGTGTATAGGTATATATGCTCGTATATAAAAAAAAATCCTCCTCCCCTCCCATTGTCTTACATACATGTACTAATCTGATTAGTCTACGGATATAGAATCTAAATGCTGGGACCTGTAGTTCCTTGTCAGATGACTGAAACAGCTAATATGGAACCACAAGTCCCAGCATGCTACTCTAGTGTGTGTGTGTGTGTGTGTGTGTATATATATATATATATGTATGTATGTATGTGTATATATATATATATATATATATATATATATATATATATCCTAAAGATTGTAGTTTAAAGTCACAAACCATAGGATGTACATGTAACGGCTCGTTTTATGGCAGCTACAGCGCCCTGTCTCAAAGGATAGCGAGTGTGGCATACCGGGATTTGTTGAACTAGAAGTGTGTGGGTGAGTGAGTGCTTGCATGTATGTGTCATTGTTGTTGCTGTTGCCCCTCACCCTCTCTCTTACATTTGTAAACTTCTGGCTCCTCTTCTAGGGAGTTGATAGAAGTTGAAGGACCTGGTGTGACATCAGTCACAGGACGTTTCTCAGAGTGGACGAGGCTCAGGAACACCCATGGCGCCCCCCTAAGTTTCATTGCACTTGGCACCCCAGGCCTCTATGAACGACCCTGATCTGCACTAAAAATATGCAGATAAACCCTTCTTGCTGATCTTGTTTTATTCTCTCAAAGTCAATGGAGAAAAATTTGCAGTACAATCTGACAATTCTGAAACTAACCCCCAATACAATCCACACCAGATCCACTGCATGTGAATTTACTTTAATACTTTTTCTTGTTTTTGCATTATCCCATCACCTTATCAAAACATAATTAACCTTTGGGTGAATTCACATGGACCAAAGTTGCTACAGACTGCAGGTTATAGTCCCAGCTATGTGAATGAGATTTTACAAATCTCATGTCCATACATCACAGAAACTGACCTATGTTGTGGATTTTTAACTCCGCAGCATGTCAATTTCTATTGTGGGTTTTATCTCATTCAATTAAAGGGGTTGACTACAAGGATTACTGTGTATGTTAAAGATCTTGCAAAAACATGTTACTTTGCAATATATGTCCATTAACAGTGCCCTTTCTAATCCTATACATCCCTTCTTGTATGGGCTGTATCAGCTTCTCAGATCGCTATAGCTACAGACCTGTTTGATCTCTCCTGATAGGTAGCTCATCACTGCAGGTCAGTAGTAGCCAGTAAACACGGTCCTGAATTAAAAAATGTAACCAAGACAACAGGATGAGGTAAGATAAATTGATGTCGTGAGACAACCCCTTTAAGTAAAATTGGCACCAAAAATCTGCACCAGCTGTTGCAGATTTTTATGTGCAGATTTACTTGCGGAGTTTCAGTGGAAGACTTCTGCAGCAAATCTCTCCTGCATTCTCATATTAGTTGGAGCTTGCTTGATAAATGATTCTGAATTAATATACTTTTTGATGCAGTAAATCATTTTATATAAAGAATGAATAACTTCACACTATTTTATGATTAAAGTATATTTTAAGGAGATGGACAGACTATTTGGGAACTGCTGAAGGGGTCAGATCAGTAGAAGGTCCACAGCCCAACAAAGAGTTGAATTATAAGTTGAAAGTCTGCATTTAAACTTTAAATGGGTATTCCATCTCAAATATGGTAGCATATCTCTAGGTTATGCCATCACTGAATAATCTGCAGGGGTTTGATCTCTATGAACCCCAGAAATCCTGAGAAAAAGTATTGGCAGAGCTGATTCACCAGTCTGGCCCCTTTTTAGTCCTTGAACAGCAAAATCTGCTGTGCGTGGGTCCTGCAGTGCACTGGTCCTGCAGTGCACCCTACAAGGGATATGAAAAGCAGATCCAAGAAAATTCTGGAACCCATAGAAAATGTGTAAAGGAGTCCCCCTAGAAAATTTACAAGCTTCATGTGAAAGTTAAGGTGAATGCACCACTGGGTCAATATAAGAAGTCATTATAAAAAAAAAAAAAAATTAGTTTTGTGAAAGTTTTTGAACTTTAAATTGAACCACAGCTCTTGATCAGAACATGCTGTAGAACCTGTACTTCCAGAAACAATGTTATTGCAAACACTGTCAAGGACATGGAGGTAAAGAGGGTTATAGAGGTATAAGAGCACATGTGAAAGAGAGCAGGGATATAGATCCCACTGGCAATCTTAATTATCTCAAGGAATAGGCGAATGACACACAGGAGGGGGCTCTAGGATACAATTTATCCCCCCTTTCCACCTGCGCCACCAGGATTTGCTACTTCACAGTTTAATTTCACAATTGCTCCTCACTCAGGCTAAACATTGAGCGCTTTTAAGTCTTTGCACCCACATTTAGAAAGGTGGTGGCAGTGTGTGTTCTAAGTGGTGTGCACTGTTTGGGGGGCCCGACAGGCCACACCACTAAGAACACACACATTGCCACCACCCTTCAAATGCGGGTGCAAAGACTTAAAACTAGAAGTAACATGCATCAGGAGCCCAAAGATGTTTCAGTTTGTTAGGGCAACCAGAAAAAACTAATAAAGTTTTAGGGCGACATATCCCAATACGCAAGCACCATTTTTTGGTCTATTTTGCGCCAAAAATACTCTTGATGCCATATTCTCAATATAAATTAACTGTAATATACCAAACTAGGTGCATTATACGCCGGGCATGACACATTGTCGGGAGAAGTCTTGGAGACGGTTATGTGAAGAACTGATAAGGGGAGAGCAGAGAAGAAAGTCCTGTGAGGAGCGGAGATTGCATGATGGGAGGTATCTAGAGATTAAGGCAGAGATGTATGGAGGGGAGAGATTATGGAGAGCCTTGTCGGTCAAGGTTACTAACTTGGGTAATGGGTAGCAAGTACAGGGATTGGCAGAGGGGAGAGGCAGAGGAGTATGTGCCAATAGTCTAGGTGGGAGAGGGCATGGACAAGCATTTTTGTGCTATCAAAGTTAAGGGATGAGCAGATTCGGGAGATATTTTTCAGTTGGAGGTGGTAGGCAGAGGTAAGGGCTTGGATGGCCGGTTTGAAGGTCAGATTGGAGTCAAAGGTTATCCCAAGGCAGAAGACTTGCAGAGCCGGTGAGAGAATATAGCCGTTGACTGATCGAGAGATCAGGTGGAGGAATAGAGTGGGATGGTAGGAAGATGATAATTTCATTTTTCTCCACGTTTAGTTTTATGAGGCTGGAGGAGAAGAAGGAGGATATGGAAGAAAGACAGTCTGGTATCCAAGAGAGCAGAGAGGTAACATCTGGGCCGGAGAAGTAGAGTTTGGTATCGTCAGCAAACAGGTGGTATTTTAAGCCATGTGATGCTATGAGCTGAACCAGGGTAAAAGTGTAGATATTGAAGAGTAGTGGGCCCAGGACAGACCTCTGGGGGACACCAACGGAGAGCTGGTGAGAGGAGGAGGTGGTGTGAGAATGAGAGATGCTGAATGTTCGATCAGTGAGGTATGGGGAGATTCAGGAAAGTGCCAAGTCCGTGATGCCAAGGGAGGAGAGTATTGTAGCAGGACTGAATGGTCAACAGTGTCAAAGGCAGAGGACAGGTCTAGGAGAAGAAGCACAGAGTAGTGGCGTGAGCCTTTGGCAGTTACTAGGTCGTTTGGTTACTTTGGTTAGGGCGGTTTCAGTAGAGTGGTGGGGTCGGAAACCAGATTTCAGCGGGTCAAGGACAGAGTTGGTGGAGAGATGAGAGGACAGTTGAAAATAGACGTGCTGTTCAAGGAGTTTAGAGGTGAATGGAAGCAATGAGATGGGGCGATAATTGCACAGACAGGACGGGTCAAGAGATGGTTTCTTAAGGATGGGTGTGATTATAGCATATTTAAAGAAGGAAGGAAAGGAGCCAGAGGTTAATGATTGGTTGAAAAGATGGGCGACGGCTGTGATGATAACAGCACTAAGGTCAGGGATGAGGTGGGATGGCAGTGGGTCAAGATTCCTGGTAGTGAGGTTGGATTTGGACAATAGAGAGGAAAGCTTGTCATGGGTGACAGGAGAGAAGCATGTTAGGGAGGAGTAGTGATGTGCAGGTGTAGAGGTGGGCAGTGGGGACACTGCAGGAATAGAGGTAGGCGGAGGGGACTGCAGGATGAAGCTTTGTCTGATGAGATTGATCTTATTTAGGAAGTGAGTGGCAAATTCATCTGCTGACAGGAGAGATGGGGAGGAAGTGCTGGTGGACAGAGGAGACAGTTGAAGGTGTTAAAAAGTTGACTGGGGTTGTGAGACAGGGAGGATATAACAGTGGTGAAGTAATCCTGCTTGGCTGAGGTGAGTGCAGATTTAAATGTATGTAGTGATTGTTTGTATGAGGCGAAGTCAGCGGTGGAGCAGGTTTTCTTCCAGCGGTGTTCAGCAATTCTGGAAGCTTGCCTCAGCTGTTTAATGGAGTCTGTGTAACAGGGTTGTCTGTTAATTTGCGGGTTCTGTTGTGTGTGAGAGGGGTGACCTCATCAAGAGTGGAGTGGAGTGTTGTTGCAGAAAATGGTGGCTGCGTCTGGGTCACCAAATGAGGAGATGGTAGAGAGGGGGGCAAGAGAGTCAGAGAACGTGCAAGGGTAGAAGTTTTGTAGGTTCCTGCGGGGGATACTAGATTTGGGGCAGGTGGAGTGGAGATGGTGGAAAACGTGAGCAGGTTGTGGTCAGAAATGGGGAACGGAGAGTTTGAGAGGTTAGGCAGAGACGATAGAAGATGAGGTCCAGTGTGTGTCCATCTTTCTGAGTGGCTCCAGATGTCCACTGAGAGAGGCCAAAGGAAGAGTAGAGTGACAAGAGTTTGTTAGTAGTAGAGTGGGGTGTATCGATGGGGATGTTGAAATCTTCCATTATAATAGTGGGGATGTCAGTGCAAAGAAAGTGGAGGAGCCAGGAAGCGAAGTGGTCAAGGAAGGTGGTGGCAGGGCCTGGGGGGCGGTAAACAACAGCCACTTGGAGGTTGGAGGGGGGTTAGATGGGGACAAAGTGCACCTCAAAGGAGGGGAGGGTGAGGGATGGTAGAGGACAAAGGAGCAGGTATCTGACATAAAAAGGACGACACCTCCGCCATGTTTGCTGCCAGGGCAGGGGAGTGGGTAAACTGAAGCCCGCCGTAAGAGAATGCAGCAGGGGAATTTAAAAAACAAAATAAAATGAGACCCCATACCCTAAATTTAATGCAATACCTGGGCTGTGCCCGAAAATTAATCCCTACTTCAGACTAGTCCAGCATATCAATTCAGACCTCAAACTACACTCCTAAAATAATATAGAACACAGAGGACTATACAATTAATCATCAACTTAAACTACACCCTAAAATTCAGGCCTCAGACAAAAAAAAAAAATCAACAGTTTATACTAGCTTTTTGCACAGGCTGAAGAAAACAGCACTCCCAACTTTGTAGACAGTAAATGAGGGATACTTACAGTATTGTGTAAAAGAGAAATTTTTTATTGTATATCTCTATGTCTGAATGGTTGTCACAAAATGATTGGTCTACAGATATTTTTGAGGTCTAAATTGCACCAAATGATGAAATAGTATGTAAGTTGCGGCCTAATATACAGTTAGAAGCCAGACAGATATAGTAATACTTAGCAATATATATATTTTACAGCTCAAAAAGAGGAACTTTTATAGAGCAAAGAGATACAGAAGGTTTAGCATTCAAAATAGGAACTGGTCCTCCATAAGAGGGACACTTGGCAGGTATGGAAAAAAAATGCTTACTTTACCTCCTTGTCTGTTGCAGACACCTACTCCTTATCTGGGCTCTGGGTCAGCTATAATGGGCTAATCAGCGGTACATTAGGCAATTAAAGGGGAAATCTAGTCAAAATGCACAAAAATACTTCTTCTAGCAAAATATATTATGTAGTTTACTGATACCTGTGTAAATCTATATGCAGGGTTCGCCACCTTGTGGCATATTATATATTTTCTGAATGTGGATAAGTGGCATATTGTCATAGTATCACCCGGTACTTGACACTAAAAGGTGTCTTCATGCTATTTTATATCAAAATGTTTAAAAAATAATAAATTCCTTTAAATTCATATTTGTAGCTAAAAGTCTCACTGATATCATACAGAACATCCTAAAAATAAAAGTTCATGATGTACAGAGTATACAAATGCCACTTATGTCTTTGTCTACCCTACATACATAATGCTTATCAAAATTAACAGAAGACAAAAAAAAATCATGTTGAACCCCTTTATTATACATTGTGTACTTGTATGTCATGGTATTGTTAAGGTTGTATGGAACAAGTTTAGTAGCTGAGCCTGCTCCATAGATGGGGAGTACTGGCAGCTAGTTACAATCAGGAGAAAAACAAAGTATACTCTCTTTAAATTCTAGGATTCTATGTATATCATATAATGAAAAACATCTGGTCATAGAAGGTCTAAAAATCAGGTAACAAGGCCAGAATGCAAAAGCAGCATGTGGAAAATTAGGTACATCCTAACTGCTTCTTCAAAAATGAAGAGAGTAAGAAGCAACAAGATGCTGTTAACTAAATGCCATTGATTATCAGTATGTGTTTGACACAATACCAAGTAGGACATCAACAATGATGTTAAAGAAGAAAACGTTGCTTCTAGAGATGGGCGAATCGATTCTAATGAAGTGGAATTCGTTTAGAATTTCAGGAAAACTTCGATTCTGAACGAAGTCGAAGTTTGGGGTGATTCGCGGGAACGAAGCGTGTTTTTAATTGATAAAATGGCTGCAAGCACATGGCGTTACATGGGGCAAAGAACTCTGGGAGGAAGAAAGGAGTACCCTAAATGACATGTGCAGAGATGAAGCCAATCAGAGACCGGCGGGATTCTGTGACATCACCGCACTATATAAGTCCGGACGCGACGCTGGCAGTTCACACTCCTCTCTCTGTGCCGTGTTGTAGCTGCTGCAGCTCCAGTAGCTGAGATCTCACACAAAAGAAAGAACTTTTATACAGCGATTTTTGGGGGGTGTCACAGCTTTTCTCAGAGACTGCTTCTCTTACGTTCTAATTTTGATTTTGTGGGGTATTGGAATTGAAGTCCAGTGTGTGTCCAATTCAGCTGCATATACATTTTAATGTTCTGGAGCACATTGAATATCCAAGTGTAATCTTAGCCTGTTTTTGCTGTTGTATTCAGTTAAAGAAATAGCATTTTTACAATCCACATAGCTGATAATTTTTGGCAGCTCATTTCTTTTGTGCAGTTTATATCCAAGGGTTAATTAAGCGTTTTTCTGCTGTTGTAGTCAATGAAAAAAACAGTTTTTCAAAGCCAAAGAAGAAATTTTGCATGTAGCATAATTCATATCCGAAGGCTAATTAAGCGTTTTTCTGCTGTTGTAGTCAGTAAAATACACGTCATTTTAACATGCCACATAAATGTTAATTTTTGGCAGCTCATTTCTTTTGCGCAATTTATATCCAAGGGTTAATTAAGTGTGTTTCTGCTGTTGTAGTCAGTAAAAGAAAGGTTTCTTTTCAACGCCAAAGAACAATTTTTTCCTGTAGCATAATTCATATCCGAAGGTTAATTAAGCGTTTTTCTGCTGTTGTAGGCAGGAAAATACACGTCGTTTTAACACGCCACATAGCTGTAATTTTTTGGCAGCTCATTTCTTTTGCACAATTTAGATCCAAGGGTTAATTAAACGTTTTTCTGCTGTTGTAGTCAGTAAAAGAAACTGTGTTTTTTAACACCAAAGAAGAAATTTTTCCTGTAGCATACTTCATATCCGAAGGTTAATTAAGCGTTTTTCTGCTGTTGCAGTCAGTAAAATACAAGTCGCTTTAACACGCCACATAGCTGTTAATTTTTGGCAGCTCATTTATTTTGCGCAATTTAGATCCAAGGGTTAATTAAGTGTGTTTCTGCTGTTGTAGTCAGTAAAATACATGTTGTTTTAACACGCCACATAGCTGTTAATTTTTGGCAGCTCATTTCTTTTGCACAGTTTATATCCAAGGGTTAATTAATCTTATTTCTGCTGTGGTAGTCAGGAAAATACACGTCGTTTTAACACGCCACATATCTGTACATTTTTGGCAGCTCATTTCTTTTGCGCAATTTATATCCAAGGGTTAATTAAGCGTTTTTCTGCTGTTGTAGTCAGTAAAATACACGTCGTTTTAACACGCCAAATAGCTGTTAATTTTTGGCAGCTCATTTCTTTTGCGCAGTTTATATCCAAGGGTTACCCAAGCCTGTTAGTGGGTTCATTTGGACTCAAATACAGGGTGGGTATTTATCATATACAGATATCTTCATCAAACAGTGTCTGTACATTTTAGAACAAACAGTATGTCAGACAGAGATGGCAGGCTCTTCACCTGCGAGTGGCAGAGGCACAAACATTCCTGGAGCAGGCCCAGGTCGCAGCACAGCAAGGGGGACGTCGCAGCAGGGTCACTCGGTAGGCCACAACTGCAGCTGTCATCTAGCGGCCGTGTGTTGTTCAGCAACCCAATGGTTCTTGATTGGTTGACTAGGTCATCCACTTCCTCCCAGATGACATCTGACAACCCCAGCCAAGAGTCGGTGGGAACGTCAGACACAATCCTTAGTTGGCATGGCCCGGGAGCGGGTCAGCGGCCCTCACCTGTCCTCAACCTGCCTCTATCCCATCCGGTTCCCTCAGCCAGAGATCTACTATGTGGTCGGGGCTCAGCGCCACTATATAGCGAGGATGAACAATTTGAGGAGGGCAGTCAGCAGCTACTTGGCAGCAAAGAAATGGGACCAATATCCCCTGTTTCTTGCAGTAGGCGGCAAAGTATAGATGTTGAGAGTGGCATGAGAGGTCATGTTGTGAGTGGTCAGCCTATGCATACCAAGACTGGTGATGAGGACAGCAGTGACGATGAAATACAAATAGATGATGATGTAGCCGACCGCACTTGGGAGCCGGGTGAGGCAAGGGCTTCATCATCATCAGGAGAAGAGGGCGTCAGCTTGCGCGTCAGGCAGCGGCGCAGACAGCAAGTGGGTTGTGTGGCCGTGTGTCAGCAGGATAGCAGCAGTGTGAGGTCGAGAGCCAAGTGGCCACGGGGTAAAAAACCCGCTTCGCAGGTCCAAGAAAGTAGCGGCACAGGGGCTCAGCGAGGCAACGGCAGTAGCAGTCACTCGGTGACACTGTGGGCAGAAAGTGAAGTGTGGCCAGGGAGCTACTGTTGGCACCACGGCCCTGCATCAACACATACAGCATCACCATCTGTTGGTCTGGGAGAAACGTGGCTCAGATGTGGTGGTCCATCCTACCGCCGCAGCAGCAGCAGTGCCCAGTGGCACGCATGCCATTGCAGCCAGTCAAGGCTCCACCACCACTGCAGAAGGGAGCTGTTTCTCTTTGCCATCATCTCCCAGTCCAGACGCTCCTGCTCCTCGCTACTCATGGTGCCAGCAGTCATTCAAGGCGATTGCAAAGAGACAACAGTATGTGTCCAACCATCCTAAGGTGCAGAAGCTGACCGGGCTCCTGTCCAAGTTGTTGGTACTGCAGTCCCTCCCTTTCCAAATGGTGGACGCTGCACCGTTCAGAGAATTAATGGCCTGTGCCGAGCCGAGGTGGAGAGTTCCAAGCAGTAATTTCTTTTCCAGAAAGGCAGTACCAGCCCTTCACAAATATGTAGGACAGAAGGTGGGCCAGTCCTTGAGCTTATCGGTTTGTTTCAAAGTGCACGGCAGCACGGACGTGTGGAGCTGTAACTACGGTCAGGTCCAGTATATGTCCTTTACGGCCCACTGGGTGAATGTGCTTCCTGCCCAGCCACACCAACAACTTGGACAGGAGACGCCGCTTTCTTCTCCACATTGTCAAACTGCTGCTTCTGCGCCAATGTCCGCCTCCTCCTCCACCACCACCACCATCTCAGCCTCCATAAGTACTTCTCCATCATACCACATGTGCAGGGCACAGCGGTGTCACGCAGTTCTACACCTGGTTTGCCTCGGCGAGCGAAGTCACACAGGGGAGGAACTGCTCCGCGTCATGCAGCAAGAAATCGATGTGTGGCTTTCTCCGCTCCTACTGCAAATCGGAACCATGGTGACGGACAATGGGAGGAACATGGTGTCCGCACTGCACTGATGAGGGATGGTCCATGTGCCATGCATGGCGCACGTGTTTAATTTGGTTGTGGAAAGGTTCCTGAAGTCTTCCACTGATCTTCAGAAGATTCTGAAAATGGCCAGTAAACTGTGCATGCACTTCATCCATTCCTACAAAGCCAGGCACACCCTCCTCGAGTTGCAGCGGCAGAACGGCCTCCGCCAACACACGATGATATGCAATGTTTCACCCGTTGGAATTCCAGCCTGCACATGTTGGACCGACTGTATGAACAGAGAAAGGCCATTAACGATTTTTTAATTATCCAGGCGGATAGGAGTACTCCCCTGTGTAACTTTGATGTCAGCCAGTGGCAGCTCATGCCTGACACCTGCCATTTAAGGAGGCAACGTTATTTGTAAGTTGCCAGGACTACGGGATAAATAACGTCATTCCACTGCTTCGTGTCCTGGAACAGATGCGGAAAAATCTGTCTGGGCAGGGGACTGGAGACGTGGCGACTAGATCTCGTGGCCACATGAGTCTGGTGGGAACTGAACTGGAGGAGGAGGACATTGGAGCACAAGCATTTTCTGGTGAAATGAGTGGTTTTTCTACCCAGGTGACAGACGCGGAGGAGCAGGAGCAGCTGGAGGAGGTAAATGGAGATGGAGAAGACGAGGCAGATGACCCGCAAGCACCGTGGCAGGCAGTACACAGTGGAGATGGAGGCAGGGAGTCCCTCAGAGTCACTTGTGCAGATGGCCCGCAGCATGCTGATTTGCCTGGCTAGTGACAGCCGAATAGTCACCATCCGGCAGAGGGATGACTTCTGGCTCTCCACCCTATTGGACCCTCGCTACCAGTCAAAAATGGGAGCCTTTTTCCCAGCTGGTGAGAGGGAGGACAAACTCAAATACTATAGAGAAATCCTCCGTAGTCAGTTGGCCGCTGTCTATGTGCGGCATCATCCATCCTCTGACAGGTCTGACCAGGGGGTTCCTAAGCGCTCACGTACCACTGCCGCGGCTGCTGTGGGAAGGTGGGGGGGGGGGTAGGACCAGTACCAGCTCCATCAGCAGCAACCTAAGTCTGGAGTCGCTGATGAGCAGCTTCGGTCACCTGCATAGTGAGGAGGGCACTCGCCAGCAGCAACAGGGCCTGGAGCAGACCCTGAACCAACAGGTGGTGGCCTACTTAGACAGCACTCTGCCACCCCAGTTAGAAGATCTGCTGGACTACTGGGCAGCCAAACTGGATGTGTGGCTGCGACTTGCCGAGTTTGCAGTGGAGTAGTTGTCCTGCCCGGCCAGTAGTGTGGCATCAGAGCGGGTGTTAAGTGCGGCGGGGGCCCTCGATACCCCAAGGAGAACCCGCTTGACCACGGGAAATGTGGAATGACTGACCTTTGTCAAGATGGATCAGGCGTGGATCGGCCAGGATTTCCACACACCAATGCCTTATGCGCCAGATTACATCAGCCATGACGCCTCACCAAAACTTTGAGAAATGAGTCTGGATTCAAACTACCTGCCTCAGTCACTATTCTGATGCCGCCACCCGCCTGATGCCACACATCTGCTGCCAGTTTCTCCATCTGCCTACCACCATCTTTACCAGGGACTGGTATTGCCACCCTCCTCCACACTCTGTCATTGTGCCACTCTGTGACCTCATGCTGCTGCTGTTGCTCCTGCCATGACCTCCACATTCTGTCATTGTGCCACTCTGTGGCCTACTCCTGTTTTAGCCACCTCCAGAATGTCATTGTGCCACTCTCTGACCTCATGCTGCTGCTATGGCTTCTGACGTGACCTCCACACTCTGTCATTGTGCCACTGTCTGACCTCATGCTGCTGCTGTGGCTGCTGCCGTGACCTTCACACTGTCATTGTGCCACTGTCTGACCTCATACTGCTGCTGTTGCTCCTGCCATGACCTCCACACTCTGTCATTGTGCCACTCTGTGGCCTTCTCCTGTTTTTGCCACCTCCAGCATGTCACTGTGACACTCTCTGTCCTCATGCTGCTGCTGTTGCTGCTGCCGTGACCTCCACCCTCTGTCATTGTGCCACTCAGTGGCCTTCTCCTGTTTTTGCCACCTCCAGAATGTCATTGTGCCACTCTCTGACCTCATGCTGCTGCAGCTGTTGATGCCGTGACCTCCACACTGTGTCTTTGTGCCACTCTCTGACCTCATGCTGCTGCTGTGGCTCCTGCCGTGACCTCCAAACTCTGTCATTGTGCCACTCTGTGGCCTACTCCTGTTTTTGCCACCTCCACAATGTCATTGTGCCGCTGTCTGACCTCATGCTGTTGCTGTGGCTCCTGCCGTGACCTCCACACTGTGTTATTGTGCCACTCTCTGACCTCATGCTTCTGCTGTGGCTCCTGCCGTGACCTCCACGCTCTGTCATTGTGCCACTGTCTGACCTCATGCTGCTGCTGTTGCTCCTGCCGTGAGCTCCACACTCTGTCATTGTGCCACTCTGTGGCCTACTCCTGTTTTTGCCACCTCCAAAATTTCATTGTGCCACTGTCTGACCTCAAGCTGCTACTGTTGATGACGTCATCTCCACACTGTGTCATTGTGCCACTTCCTGACCTCTTGCTGCTGCTGTGGCTCCTGCCATGACCGCCACACTCTGTCATTGTGCCACTGTCTGACCTCATGCTGCTGCTGCTGTTGATGCCGTGACCTCCACACTGTGTCATTGTGCCACTCTCTGACCTCATGCTGCTGCTGTGGCTCCTGCCATGACCTCCACACTCTGTCATTGTGCCACTCTGTGGCCTACTCCTGTTTTTGCCACCTCCAGAATGTCATTGTGCCACTGTCTGACCTCATGCTGCTGCTGTGGCTGCTGCCGTGACCTCCACCCTCTGTCATTGTGCCACTCTGTGGCCTACTCCTGTTGGTGCCACCTCCACACTCTGTCATTGTGCCACTGTCTGACCTCATGCTGCTGCTGTTGATGATGTCATCTCCACACTGTGTCATTGTGCCACTTTGTGGGCTCCTGATGTTGCTGCCACCTCCAGAATTTGTCATTGTGCCACTCTGTGGCCTATTCATGCTGCTGCCAAGTGACCGCTGTCTCACTGGAACAGCCTGTGGTTTCCTAATGCTGTTTCCACCCTCACCACTCTATGACGTTGCCACTATGTTTAGTTTTCCCCTTCTTTTCGCCTGTCAGAAGGAATGGGAAGGATCAGGATTGTCTAGCCAAAAGCAGGAGTGGATACAGAACACAGAAGACATGCAAATATCCCATTTACTGGTCATCTCTGTTTTTGATCAAGTCATGTTTGTTTTTGGCCTTAGTAATACTGATGGATTACTGACCGATTGAAAGCGGACACTGATGGATGAAAGGAATGGCAAAATGATCAGAGACGTCAACGCAAAATTACTGCCGCCACCCTCTCCTCTCATTAGGGGGGGCCTCTATATGTACCAGCATTTAACAGAACAGGTTCTGTCATATTTTGTGATGGTTTAAAGCTCTGGCCTCATGGAGTGACCCTTGCTGTGACATCCCCTTACTGTGCTGCGATCTGTGGCAGCTCCAGTAACCTAATACTGTGTTCTTTGACGCTATGGTAGGGTCTTAGCCCTTAGCTTGTTTTTTTCCAGCTGGCGCTGCCATGATTTTAACAGGCTGCATTCCCGCTAAAGTTTTTGGTCAGTTTTGCCCTCGGAAGTGCCCAGGGAATTTTAGAGTGAAGCGATTCTAATAGCAGCGGCGCTCATGTGCGTGTCATACTAAAACACAGCATTGTATGAAGACCAAACCAAGCTCCCTCTGCATATTTAAGCATGGCACAATGTTCTACAGCACCCTACAGGCTCTGTGCATCCAGGAAATAGCTGTTTTTTAACGCGATTCGTCCCGAAGTAATTCAGACCGAAACAAATTTTGTCAGACAATTCTGCGCAGTCAGCGAACCGAATTTTTTAGAAACTTCGCCCATCTCTAGTTGCTTCCCATCAGTATGGAAATGTTTTTAAGCCGATTTTGAAACAATTCAAATAATTTGAAGGTCATTCTTCTATGGTGAGAAGATTATTCACAAGTGAAAAACAGTCAAGACAGTTAACAATTCTCCTAAAACTACATCTCCTAGCAAATTCACCCCAGGGTCCCAAGTTCGGATCATCCAATGTTCATAAAAATTGCAAAAATACAAGAATTACAGCTCAGACTTTATAAGCCTCAGATAGCATGTTAAATGTTCAAATTCATGATAGTATACATAATTACATAGTTTGTAAGGCCAAACCACAGAGGTCCATCAAGTTCAGCCTATTGTGCTACAGTGTTGATCCAGAGGAAGGCATAAAGCCCCCCTGAGGTAGAAGCCAATAGACCTCATTTTAGGGAAAAAAAAATCCTTCCCGACTCCAATCCAGTAATCAGAATAAATCCCTGGATCAATGACCCTTCTCCAGAGTCCTAGTCACTATAATTTGTTATATTATTACACTCTAGAAATGCATCCAGACCGTTTTTGATCTCTGTTAGTGAATTTACCATAACAAGTTCCTGTGGCAGAGAGTCTCACTGCTCTTACAGTAAAGAATCCCTTTCTATGTTTATGTTAAAATGTTTTTTCCTCTTGGCATAGGGGACACCCTCTTGTTCTCAATACAGTCCTGGATATGAATAGATCTTGGGAGAGATCTCTATATTGACCTTTAAAGGGGTTGTCTCACTACAAGGATTGCTTTTTATGTTAAAGATCTTGCAAAAACAAGTCACTTTGCGATATATGTCCATTAACAGTGTCCTACCTATCCTGAGATATCCCCTCTTGTACGGGCTGAATCAGCTCCTCAGGTCGCTATAGCTACAGACCTGTTTGATCTATCCTGATAGGCTGCCAGCACTGGTTGCTATAGCTACAGACCTGGCTTCTACTGCAGCCTAGTGGAAGCCAGTAAATATGCTCCTGAATTCAAAGTGAAACCAAAAAAACAGGACTGAGGTGAGATGAATCAATGTAGCGAGACAACCCCTTTAATATATTTATACATATTTATTATGTATCCCTGTAGCCGTATTTTCTCTAAACTAAATAACCCTACTCTTTCTGGGTACTTTAGTCCACCTGGTCCTTTTATTATTTTTGTTGCCCATCTTTGAACATGTTCAAACTCTATAATGTCTTTCCTGTGAACTGGTGACCAGAACTGTGCACAATATTCCATGTGTGGTCTAACCAGTGACATGTATAATGGGAGAATAATGTTCTCATCATGTGCATCTACGCCCCTTTTAATACACCACATGATCCTGTTTCCCTTGGCAGCTGCTGCCTGACGCTGGATGCTACAATTAATTATTGTCCACTAGAATTCCCAAGTCCTTCTCCATGTCACTTTTACCCAGAGAATTTCCAGTTAACAAGTAATCATGGGATGGATTTTTCTTTCCCATGAGCATAACGTTGCATTTATCTGAGTTAAACCATATCTGCCATGTCTCTGCCCAGACCTCCAACTTATTCAGATCCCTTTGTAATAAAACATTATCCTCTATTGTGTTGATTAGTTTACAGAGCTTAGTATCATCTGCAAAGATTGATATTCTACTGTGCAATCCATGTGTAAGATGAGAGGTTAGAAGAATTGAACTTATTTAGTCTTGAGAAAAGACAGCTCCGGGGGGACATGATTAATATATATAAGTATATAAATGGTCCCTAAATAAAGTATGGGGAAAAATGTTTTCATGTAAAGCCCTCTCAAAAGACAAGGGGACATTACCTTCGGCTGGAGAAAAAAGGATTCAATCTCCAGAGGAGAAAAGCGTTCTTCACTGTGAGAACTCAAAATCTGTAGAATAGCCGGCCTGAGGAGCTGGCCACAGCAGGAACAGTTGCAAGTGTGAAGCAAGGCTTAGATAACTACCTGGAACTAAAAAACATTAATACATATGTAGCCATATAAAATTCTAGATCCAGATCGGTTCTTGCCTTATGGGTTTCAAAGCGTTCATCATTAGGGAAGATGTGCTTAAACTCCTTATCTCCCTTCCTTCACCCACATTTTCCCCACCCTTGCTTGAACTTGATGGGCATATGTCTTTTTTCAACTGTATTAACTATGTAACTATGTAAGATCATTAATGAAAATATTAAATAGGGCCCAATACTGACTCCTGTAGTACCCCACTAGTAACAGGGATCCAGTCTGAGTATGTACCATTAATCACCACCCTTTGTTTTCTATAACAGCCAGTTAATTACCCACTTCCAAACATTCTCCCTCAGCCCAAGCATTCTCATTTTACTTACCAACCTTTTATGTAACACAGTATCAAATGCTTTAGAAAAATCTAGATATATGACATCCAATGCCTCTTTCCCATCCAGACTAAAACTAACCTCCTCATAAAAGCTGATGAGATTAGTTTGACTGCACCATTCCTACATAACCCGTGCTGAAACGGAGTTATACATTTATTTTCAGTGAGATACTAATCTTACCGGCCTATAGTTTCCAGGACCACTTTTTGACCACATTTTGAATATTGACACCAAATTTGCTATGTGCCAATCATACCCAATTATCATACAGTCGATAAATATTAAGAATAGCGACCTATTGCATTACTCATTTCCCTAAGGACACAGGGGTGTATACCATCAGGACCTGGGAATTTGTCTATTTTAATTTTCTTAAGGCAGAGCTGCACTTCTTCCTGGGTTAGACAAGAGACTTTTACGGTGGAGTTTACCTCATCCCTCTGCTCATCAACAGGAAGGTCATTTTCCTTAGTAAATACAGTGGAGAAAAAATGGTTTAATAGGTGTGCTTTCTCCTCATCACCCTCTTCAATAAGTCCCTCACTACTTTACTATGGCCAACATTTTCAGTTTTAATCGTTTTACCATTTATTTAGTTCAAAAATAATGGAGTTAGTTTTACTCTCTTTGGCAATCTGCCTCTCTGTTTCCACATTTGCTATTTATTAATTATTATTTTGCATATTTTATTTTTTTTTCCTTCTAGTTTTTTTAGTGCCTCTTCTTTGCCCTCCTATTTAAGTAGCTTAAACACTTTATTTTTCTTACTTATTACCTCCTTTACATCTCAGTTAACAAATACAGGAAGCCAAATGCAAATATATGCAACTGGACTTAAGGAGTTCTTATAGCGCTTCACAGGTTGCAAATAAATGAAGAAAAAAACAACTAATAATGTTAAGTTGGTTTATTAAAACAAAAAACAGTAAATTGTTACGCGTTTCACAGGAGTTCTATCCTGCTTCATCAGGCTTACATAACAGAGAACAAACCCAGTTTTTAAATGTTCCATGAAATGGAAATGAGGCACACTGTTTAACTCTTAATTGGAAGGATAACCCTAATGAACAGCATGAGAATTCAACACCTATACACAGATTTAACATGACTTTAAATTAAAAACAAATATTTGAATACTTTAATCTTGTTAAAACACAATATATATATCCATACTAATACATACACTATTTTAACAGTAAAAGACATATAAAAATATATGAAATATACAGAAAAAACAAACTGTAAAAATAAACTGTAAAATAGCCAGGGATTGAACCCCTGAACTGCTAGCTCACTTATCTAACCTCTACTCTATATTTGCACAACTAATTTATAGCGTCTTGTACTTCATTTAGACCATAAGGTGCAATAGTATTGAGCTTATAGATCCAGAAAACCTCTCTGTTTGCTAACTTCCTATGGCAATCTGGATCTTCACAATCTATAAGCTCAATTGGTGGAACAGTAAATACCGGTTCAACCCCAGAATGTCTGTCAACAAAATGTCGAGGCAAACTATATATTAATTTTTTATGCCTGACAGTAAAACGATGATTTATTATTCTCCTAGACAATTTTAAAGTGGTTTTCCACACGTATTGGATACCACACATACAGGTTATTAAATAAATCAAGAATGTTGATGTACATGTCATATAAGATTTTATATTCAAAACTTCCCTGGTACTAAAAGAAACAAATTGCCTAGAACTAGTAAGCATTCCATAACATTTACATAAAATATGTCCACAAGGAAATAAACCTAATGTATTTATATTCATTGTATCTTCACTAATGATTGGATTTAAAAGCAAGATAACTTTTAGAATCTGTAATTTTGAAATTAGTTTTAGAAACTATCTTGCTATTCTGAATAAATAATTTAAGATCCCAAAAAACTATTTCAGTCTTACTAAAATTAGCAGTAAAGGAAATACCCCAGGTATTATCATTTAAAAAGCCAATAAAATCTTTTAAATCTTTTTCAGTGCCACTCCAAATAAATAAAAGTTCATCAATAAAACGCTTATAGTAGCAAATACTCTTAAAATATGGATTAGACCCAGAGTCAATAAAAGTAGATTCAAATGCACCCATGAACAAGTTGGCAAAGGATGGGGTCACAATGGTCCCCATCGAAGTGCCAACCTGTTGATGGTAGTAGGAGTAGTTGTATTGAAAGAAATTATTTTTTAAAATAATCTCTAAACCGTCAATTAAAAATTGTCTAAAAGGTGGAGAAAGATTCATATCTGTGTTTAAAAAAGTTAAAACAGCCCTCAGTCCCAATGAGTGATTGATGTTCGAGTATAAGGATGAAACATCACAGGTTAAAAACATAAAACTTGAATCCCAATTAAAATTCACCAACTCTCTGAGTACAGCATCTGAATCCTTTATATAGATCTTTAAACCAATAACAAAGGGCTGTAAATATAAGTCAATGAAGTGGGAAAGATTTGACAGCAAATATCCCACTCCAGAGATTACGGGTCTCCCTGGAAGATTAGTTTGGTCCTTGTGCACTTTAGGCAGATGGTAAAAATGGGGCACCATGGGATTTTTTACCATAAGAAACAATTTTTCATTTTTGTCAATGGTGCCCCTTTCAAAAGCCTTATTGACAAATTGAAAAAAAAAATAGTAAATTTTCATACACTATAAAGTCAACTTCCTTTTAATAAAATAAATCACCTAATATTCTGAGGGATTCCATGTTGCAATGTTAATTGCCTAAAAATCTTTAATTTATCGGAATATAAATTAAGTGCAAGTGAAGTTAAGGTTTTACAAAAGGGTCAAAATTTTAGCCCAGACGACAGGGCAAATGATTTTATTCTTTTTAAAGATATTGAGAAGTTCATTAGGCAATTAACATTGCGGAGGTTCTTTATAAAAAAAATAAGAATAAAAATAAGAATAAAAATGTTGAAAATAATATGGATGGAGATCATTTGAACAGCATGGAAGATAATGATAAAGTAGTACATAGAGAAACCAAGGTTAGACCTAAGTCTAATTTTTACCCCACATACTTTCAAGGAAATTATATAAAAGTATTCCATGACCTGTTAATACGAGATTTGAGAAAATTAAAAAGTTTATCCCAAAAAACCTAATTTATCTTTTTTAGAACGTAAAGCTCTATCTACCCTGGCTGGAAATAATGAAATAGTAGTGAGAAATGCAGACAAGGGTGGGGCCATGGTGATTCAAAGTCATCACAAAAATCATACGGAATCCCTTAGAATATTAGGTGATTCCTTTAATTATAAGGAAGTTGACTTTACAGTGTATGAAAATGTACAAAAAAAAAATGTTGAAATTTGTCAATGAGGCTTTTGAACGGGGCACCACTGACAAAAATGAAAAATTGTTTCTTATGATAAAAAATCCCATGGTGCCCCATTTTTACCATCTGCCTAAAGTGCACAAGGACCAAACTAATCCTCCAGAGAGACCAATAATCTCTGGAGTGGGATCTTTGCTGTCAAATCTTTCCCACTTTATTGACTTATATTTACAGCCCTTTGTTATGAGTTTAAAGAGCTATATAAAGGATTCGGATGCTGTACTCAGAGAGTTGGTGAATTTTAATTGGGATTCAAGTTTTATGTTTTTAACCTGTGATGTTTCATCCTTATACTCGAACATCAATCACTCATTGGGACTGAGGGCTGTTTTAACTCTTTTAAACACAGATATGAATCTTTCTCCACTTTTTAGACAATTTTTAATTGACGGTTTAGAGATTATTTTAAAAAATAATTTCTTTCAATTCAACTACTCCCACTACCATCAACAGGTTGGCACTGCGATGGGGACCCGTGTGGCCCCATCCTTTGCCAATCTGTTCATGGGTGCATTTGAATCTACTTTTATTGACTCTGGGTCTAATCCATATTTTAAGAGTATTTGCTACTATAAGCGTTTTATTGATGACCTTTTATTTATTTGGAGTGGCACTGAGAAAGATTTAAAAGATTTTATTGGCTTTTTAAATAATACCTGGGGTATTTCCTCTACTGCTAATTTTAGTAAGACTGAAATAGTCTTTTTGGATCTTAAATTATTTATTCAGAATAGCAAGATAGTTTCCAAAACTAACTTCAAAATTACAGATTCCAATAGTTATCTTGCTTTTAAATCCAATAATTATCGTAGCTGGATTAGGAATATCCCATATGGCCAATATCGGAGAATAAGGAAAAATTGTACTCTTGACGAGGATTCTAATGTACAATCTGAGCTGCTAACTAAAAAATTCCAGCAAAAGGGTTATCCTGGGGCATGGCCTAACCATGGTGGTGTGAGGTTGTGTGCTTGGGAGCTCCTCAGACCTCATACACCATTGCGGTACTTTTCTACCGCCTGGAGATGGGGAAAGCGACTAGAAAACAACGGTCCCAGTCGGCCCAGCATCCTGGTCCCACACAGGAGCACTTAGACCAGTTTTTCTGCCTGGCACGGCCTCTTACCTTTCAGCCGGCAGGAGACACAGGGACCCTTCAAGATGGCCGCCACAGCCTGAAGTCCCGGAGCGCATCCATCCCAGCCCCAGCCGAGATGCCTGCCGACATCCTGCAGTGTCACTCCGCAAGTACCGGAGCCTCTCACAGGCGGTTTCAGCCTGGATCGCCTGCATCAGGGGAAACCTCCAGCAGCTTTCCCCTGCAGAAGGGCGCCGGCGCCGCATCCCGCGGCGCGCTCGGGGAGGACGAGGCTCCGACGTCTGCACCAGGGAAATCCCCCGGCAACTCTCCTTTGCAGAAGGGCGCCGACACCGCATCCAGCGGCGCGCTCAGTGAGGTAGGATCTCCGGCGCCTGCACCGCTTACCACCCGCTCTGCCTGTACATCGCGGATGGACCCCGCACCTGGAGGGACTCGGTCACCGTCGGACATGCAGATAAGTGCTCAGGGGCTAGAAGGGACAGTGGGCAACTCCGATGATTCCTGCTCCCAGGCTCTGGGCATGATGTGGAGGGGACCTGTAGGGACGGCCGCATGCATAGGGGCTGCTGTCCCTCCTGGCCAGGAGGACATTTTGACCACTAATGTGCGGTGTGGTGGCTCTCTGCCTGGGTCACCTCTGGCCCACCAGGACATACCAGATTGTATAACACAGCCCTCTGCCCTCCTTCCTAAGCCCCCAGAGACTACCGGGGGGATGTACCACATTCAGTCCCAGTGCTGCATCCTGTTATAGGCCCTATATTCCCTCCTGTGGCCCAGGGCCCCTTCATCCAGGATCTCCAGGGCCCTCCTCTCAATAAGGAAGGCTCACAAGCCCACTCTCCGTCCAGGTCAATAGGATCCTCCTGGGGCACCTCTCCTACCCACAACCAGGGCCCGACCTCTTCTGGCACGCTACCAGCATATGTCCTGCAAAATGCCACGCACTTGAGCTCAGCGTCCTTTGGACAATTCACTCATTCTATGCTGCCCGTCTCCGCATGTCCTCAAATGACGGCTAGTCTGGATGGCACTCCAGCGGTTCCAGGGCTCTCACCGCTTCCATCTTTTCAGATCGGCGCCTCCGCCTCGCGGCCTGGAACGCCCGCTATATCAGAAGATAACAAACCGGCCACGCTGGCAGATGTGCGCCTGTTAATACAGTCTCTTCCCTCCAGAGCAGATTTTACCACATTAGCACAGCAGATGGTGGATGGATTCAAACAAGAATTCTCGTCCTTTCGGGCGGAGCTAGCATCTTTAAATTCTAAAGTTGAGGGACTTGACCAATCTCAGACCCAGACCGCTACATCTCTGGCCACACTGAAGGATGAAGTTGCCCAGCATTCAGCCCAACTCTTCTCTCTACAACAACATCTGGATGATGTGGAAAATAGGAGCAGGCGGAATAATCTGCGGGTCCGGGGTCTCCCTGAATCCATTCCGAATTCTGACCTCTTCAAAGTCCTTTCTGAAATATTTAACGACTTGCTGGGGCGTCCGGCTACAGCCCACATCGAGATTGATAGGGCCCATAGGGCCTTGCGTCCGTCGAACCCGGATGACCCCAGACCTCGAGATGTGATCTGCCGGATCCATTATTTTCTCATGAAGGAGGATATCCTGTATGAAGCCAGGAGGAGAAAAGGGGTTTGACTTTCCGTAAAAACCCCATCAGAATTCTACCAGACCTATCGAGACTTACCCTGGCTCAGAGGTCCTCATTGAAGCCAATCCTTGATGTTCTGCGGGATAGAAATATCCCCTTTTACTGGGGGTATCCATTCGCTCTCCATATCCGCATGGACAAGCAGACTCTTTACGATCCGCTTTCCTAAGGACACCCCAGCTGTTCTTAAAGTCTCAAACTTACGGATCTCTCCTGTCGGACTGGCCATTTTCTGTCCTCCCTTTCCTCCAATCTACCCCAAAGGGAAAAGCGTCCCCATGCTGGTCTTTTCCCTTGCCCCCGGCTGGCGGCCAACCTGGAGCATAGCGGGATTAGAGCTTTCCCGCTCTAGGGTTCTGAACCATCCCATCTCGTCGAGTCCTAGGGCTCAGCCGTCTTCCTCTCATGGAACCTGAGAGGACTATCTGGGGGCCTTTCCCTATGGTCCAGACCGGTGGTGCTGAGACGCTCTAATTATCTGGACATTCCCTGCATTATACATGTCTACTGTTCGATGCAATTGTTGATTAGCATGATGTACTAGGTTTAGTTCTTTTTTGGTTTTTTTCCCATGTTACAGCTCCTTTGATTGCCGGTTTAAATCATACTTATTTCCAGAGGTTCTTCTCCCATACCTAGGTTAAGCCGCTTTTTCCCCAGTAGGGGGGAACTCCTGCATTAGGTTTTCCTGGTGCTATAGGTTTTCTGTCACACTTGTAGTGGTTTTTGTCTTAAGATAAACCGCATACCAGTGTAGTCTGCTTTTCAGTTTCTCTGTGTAATTGTTTTGTGTTTTGTGTCCGGTCCTTTGTCTTGCTTCCCTCCCCTGTGTGCTTTCCATCATCCCCCCCCCTTCCCCTCTGGGTTTTTTTTTTTCTCCTCCTTTCTCTTCTATCTCTTTGCCTAGGCCTGTGGTGCGGTACGCTACTGCCCCTTTAATCGGTGGTCCTCCTAACCCGAGCAGGCCTCATGGCGACCCTCAACATTGTATCCTTCAATGCCAAAGGCCTGAACACCCCGGAGAATCGAGCGCAGGTACTGCATCATTTTCATCGTCGTAAGACGGACATAATTTGTTTCCAGGAAACACATTTTAAGGTGGGTAGTGTCCCACGTCTTAAAAATAGACACTACACCACATGGCATTTTGCAAATTTTAGCCAGTCCAGATCCAAGGGAGTGGCCATAGCAGTCCATCGTACGGTTGCCCATCAGGTCCTTTCCTGCTCAATTGACCCCGAAGCTCGCTACCTTATTCTTGTCCTCTCCATAGAGGGTCGGCTATTCACCGTAATCAATGCCTATGCGCCCAATGTTGCCCAGGCTGCCTTCTTTGACCGTCTTATTGACACTGCCATCCCGTTGGTTAAGGGGCCGGTAGTTCTTTTGTGGGGACTTCAATGTCATCCTAGACCCACATAGATAACTCGGGGGTAAATCTGCCTTGTCATATGCATTATTAAAAAAGTGGGAGGGCTTTTTCTTAAAACTGCAGCTCTGCGATGTATGGAGGATACAGCATCCTGCCGACAGGGATTATTCTTTCTTTTCCCCTCCCCACGGGTCGTACAGTCGCCTAGACTATATCTTGATTCAGCATTCTGCTCTGCCGATGGTGACGACAACCTCCATCGGGAAAATATTATGGTCGGACCATGCCCCAGTCTATTGCTCCCTCAAACTTCCGGCTGTACAACGACCTGTGTGGAATTGGAAACTAAACGAGTCCCGGTTGTCGGATTCTCTCTGCGCGACAGATGTCAGAAAAAACTTTTCTCGCAATTTCAGGAGCAGCATATTGGAGATCCCTCTTCACCGGCGATTCAGTGGGAGGCTCTTAATGTGTGGTCAGGGGTGTTCTGGTTAAACATGGGGCCAGACTTAAGCGGGGCCAGGCTGCAGCCCTGACCACGGCACTGTCTAAGGTTCACCAGTTAGAACTGGTGCATAAGCGAGCTCTTTCCTCTGGGGTACTTCGGGAGCTGCAGGATGCGCGGTTGGAGGTTAAGAGACTTCTTGAGGCTGCATGGGATGGCGTGCTTCAGCGCTGTAGGAGTAAATTTTACGAATATGGTAATAAATGTGGCCGTGTGCTGGCCAGAGCCCTCCGCTCTCGCATAGTTCAATCCCACATTCCCGTTATCAAGACTCCTGCTTGTGAGCTTTTACACTGTACCACTGACATTGCCAAGGCCTTTCAGACCTTCTATTCCAAATTGTACCACCTCCCCCCCTTCTGCTGCTCCTGCAGGTTCTATTTTTCCTCATCAGTCCCTGCATGCCAGGATACCGCCATCAATCTCCCGGCAGCTGGAGGATCCTTTTTCGCTGCCGGAGATTGAACTGGTGATCAGTGACCTGCCGGGGGGAAAGAGCCCCGGTCCTGATGGTTTCACAGCCAAATTCTTCAAGACTTTTCCGGACCAGTTGGCCCCTCTGCTTTTGCGGATGTTTAATACTATCTCCCCAGAGGCCCCTCTTCCGCCTCAGGTGACCCTGGCCCATGTTGGGGTTATCCCCAAGCCAAGAAAGGATCCACAGGCCTGCAGTAGCTACCGCCCGATATCGCTTTTGAACGTGGACATTAAAATGTATGCTAAACTTATAGCGAACAGGTTTAACCCCTTATTCGGTTCTCTTGTGCACCCCGACCAGGTGGGATTTGTGCCTGGGAGAGAGGCACGTGATAACACGATCAAAACAATGGACATTATCCACCATGCTCGAGCTCACAGGACTCCTCTGTTGGTCCTGTCCTTTGACGCGGAGAAGGCCTTCGAAAGGATATCGTGGTCTTCTCTCCGTCAAACCTTGGCCCATATTGGCCTGGGCCCTAACCTTCTTTCAAAAATTTCAGCCTTGTATATGTCTCCCTCAGCACGTGTGAAGGTTAATGGTTCCCTCTCTGAGCCGTTCTCCATTTTCAATGGGACAAGGCAGGGGTTTCCCTTTTGTCCGTTTTTTTTACGTATTGATTATGGAGAACCTGCTGGCTTCCATTAGAGCTAATCCGGATATTACAGGGATCAACATTGGAGCGCAAGAATACAAGTGCTCAGCGTTTGCTGATGACCTTTTGGTCTATATACAACCACATATCTCGCTCCGGCCTTGAGGCGGTGATCTCGCAATTTGGTTAGTTGGTCAACTTTAAGATCAACTCCTCTAAATTGAAGGCTTAATGTTGGTCTCTCCTTAACGGAACAACAGCTCCTTCAGTCGAACTTCCCTTTCACATGGCCGAGAGGAGGCATCTCGTACCTCGGGATACGTATCTCCGCTGATCTCTCTAAATTATTCTCTGACAATTTCGTTCCTCTGCTCAAGCAGACAACCAAGGACTTGGAGGCCTGGGCTACAAAGGACCTTTCCTGGTTTGGTAGGATAGCTGCACTGAAGATGTCGGTACTCACAAAAATTTTGTATCTATTCCAAACGATCCCTATCAACATCCCGTCCTCATACTGGAAGAGTCTTAGACGATGCTTCTCAGTGTTTGTTTGGGCGACCCGTAAACCTAGGATTGCATATGACGTATTGATCAGACCAAAAGATGCAGGAGGAGTGGGGCTCCCAGATTTCAAGCTATATCATTTAGCTGCAGCATATGCACGGTTTACGGCCTTAGCCCTGGACCACAGCAGGAGGGCTTGGGTGCGTTTGGCGGGGGATGTATGTCCTTTGTCGGTGGCTGTGCTCCCCTGGATCTGGAATCCATCGGTCCATAATAATCTTGTGTCTTCCTTTAGTACGAGACATACCCTGAATACACTTTATTCTCAGAGGAAATCCTTTAATCTGATCGATCGGGCTGGTCCATGCGTCCCAGTTACTGATCATCCGGAGTTTCCCCCCTGGAGCAGCTGCGGCTGTCTTCCTGGAGGGAACAAAAACCTCCCCTTTGCGCTTTACTCAGGTTACAACAGCCGGACGATTAAAATCGTGTGGGGACATCCTTGAGGGAGGTATTTCCCCTGTAGGGGCCTTCTACCAGCACATCCAGTTGACCCACTTTTTCAGTAAGATAAAAGCAACATTGGACTTGCGTAGGCTGCTCACTGACTTCGAGAGGCTGATCTTAGCTCCTTCTAGCCCAGCTCATGCCCTATTGGTGATTTATAAATTACTGCTCTCCGCTCCCTCCTCTCAACTTCCTCACTTTTGCCATCGCTGGAAGAATGAATTAGGAATCTCCTTTTCTGACTCTCAGTGGCGCAGATGTTTCCAATTGACTCACAAAGCTCTAATACAGCGGTTCTCAACCTGTGGGTCGCGACCCCGGCGGGGGTCGAACGACCAAAACACAGGGGTCGCCAGCCGGCCGGAGAGCTGAGGGGGGCGCCGTGAGGACAGAGAACTGGGTGCTGCGGATTTGCGGAGGAGCGCTGTGGGCGCCGCACTATGCAGGGAGGAGGCGCAGCGGCGGCGCCGTTTGAATTATTGAGGGGAGAGGGAGCAGTGGGCGCTGTTACTCTTAGCATTGGTGGCTCAGTGAGCCGCTCCTGTGAGCGGCGCTGCGGTGAGGACGGACTTACGTCCCGCCTGTCCTTGTGGGCGGTGCGTGCAGGACGCTGAAAGCGTGCTGCATCACGTGCCCACACTACGTACCAAGCATCAGGAACAGCCCTGCCGTACTCAGTGCAGAGAGAACGCTGACACTGTACGGCAGGGCTGTTCCTGGCTGCAAGGTAATTTAGTGTAAAACACACACATCCATTGCATCATGTAATGTCTGTATGTGGTACAAGTAACAGGTTAATAACATATTACTTGTACCACACACAGCCATCGCATGATATACACCGTACATTCCCCCCCCCGACCCTGACAGGGGGGGCTGTGAGTGGCACATCAGGGGTCACATATGTAACCCCTCATGTGCCAATCACAGCCTGCCCCCCCTCCCTCGGATAAGGTTATATCTATGTAACGGCTCTGAGTGGTACCTTTATATGTATGTGACATCTAGAGGTAACGCTCAGAGGCGTCACATATATGTAACCCCCCCATGTACCATTCACCGGCCCCCCTGTATAAGGTTACATCTATGTAGGCTCTGAGTGGTACCTTTATATGTATGTGACATGTAGAGGTACCGCTCAGAGGCGTCACATATATGTAACCCCCATGTACCATTCACAGGCCCCCCTGTATAAGGTTACATCTATGTAACGGCTCTGAGTGGTACCTTTACATGTATGTGATATGTAGAGGTACCGCTCAGAGGCGTCACACATATGTAACCCCCCCATGTACCACTCACAGGCCCCCTGTATAAGGTTACATCTATGTAACGGCGCTGAGTGGTCCCTTTACATGTATGTGACATGGAGAGGTACCGCTCAGAGGCGTCACACAGATGTAACCCCTCGTGTAGCAAAATTACAGTTTTGAAGTAGCCATCAAAATTATTTTTTGGTTTGGGGGTCACCGCAACATGAGGAACCGTATTGCGGGGTCACGGCATTAGAAAGGTTGAGAACCACTGCTCTAATATCATCTAAATATCAGGAGACATGTTTCAAACTGCTCTCCAGATGGTACAGGGTACCCACTGTTCTTCATAAGTGGTACCCGACAGTCCCAGATCTATGCTGGAAATGTGGGAGCGGAGAAGGAACCATGTCACATATTTGGTGGGGTTGCCCCCGGCTTAGGAGCTTCTGGTCTGCAGTTATTGTTGTAATCA
Organism: Phyllomedusa bahiana; assembly: GCA_025379985.1. Taxonomy (NCBI): domain Eukaryota; kingdom Metazoa; phylum Chordata; class Amphibia; order Anura; family Hylidae; genus Phyllomedusa; species Phyllomedusa bahiana. The sequence goes on along the minus strand of JAODAL010028878.1, from coordinate 4,517 downwards.
AGGAAGTAACGGGGGTAACGGTCCCTGATTCTCCAGAGGCATTGTTGCTTTGCATGTTTGATATGCCTATCAATAGATTCAAGAAATCCCTCCTCCATTACCTGTTACAGGCCGCAAAATCCATTATTCCACGTAAGTGGAAATCTTCCGCATCTCCCTCAATGGAAAAATGGTATGCAGAGATTGAGTCCATTCAGAGAATGGAGGAGCTGATTTGGAGGAATGATAGCCCCGATCAATTGTTGGCATGTCAAAGAACCTGGTTTCACTGGGCCCAGTTTAAGACCACCCAGTTATATCTCTCTATCTCTCTATTTCTTGCTGAGATCTTGATTGGGTATCACTGGAAGTCTGATCTCTCTAGCGGTAGTCCCCATAGCCTGTTGAGTCCTTGGAGGAGGGGACTGAAAGGATTTTGGTAGGGAGGTGTGGGCCCCACCGCAGTCCTGGGACAGCTCCTGCGCCCCCTCCCTCCCTCCCTTTCTATCCCCCCCCCCCCCTTTTGTTGTTTATGTGGTCTTTATATTCTTGTTTTTTTGGTTTTTTTTCATGTGTCTGTGTGATTAGTGTTTTTTTTATTACATTGTACTTGTAATATATGGTGATATCTTTTCAATGGTCTACATTTGCTACCATATTACGTGGGCACTGTGATGTGAGTGGCCCATTGTCCTCTTATAGCTCTTCTTTGAGTTTTAAGTTACAGTATTGGTATCAATATGTGTTAAGCTTTCTATGTTGATGCGGAAACCCGCATGTTTAGCTTACTGCTCTGAATCATTTATGGATACAGTATTTCTTCACGATTATGCTTGTACCCTATTGTATTCATTATGTTCTTCAATAAAGCTTTTCTGAATGGAAAAAAAAAGGGTTATCCTATTCCTTTAATAAAAGAAGCCAAAAATAGAGCAGATACTCTTACCCAGTGCCAATATTTAAATAAAATTAAAAATGATGGAGGATTGAATAGAGGAGTGGAGGAAGATCAGTTCAAAATTATTACGACCTTCAGTTCACGACATGGTGAAATTAGAAAACTTTTGAATAAACACTGGGATATCCTTAGGTTGGTCCCAGTGTTATGTTTAACTTTACCAAAGAATCCCAAATTAATTTTCCGGAGAATACCTACTATTAAAATTCTAATTGCCCCTTGAAAATTAAAACAGCACAATAGAAAGGGCAATATAAGCGAAGATACAATGGATAAATACATTAGGTTCATTTCCTTGTGGATATATTTTATGTAAATGTTGCGGAATGCTTACTAGTTCTAGGCAATATGTTTCTTTTAGTACCGGGGAAGTTTTTAATATAAAATCTTATATGACATGTACATCAACATTCTTGATTTATTTAATAACCTGTATGTGTGGTATCCAATACGTGGGGAAAACCACTTTAAAATTGTCTAGGAGAATAATAAATCAACGCTTTAATGTCAGGCATAAAAAATGAATACATAGTTTGCCTCGACATTTTGCTGACAGACATTCTGGGGTTGAACCGATATTTACAGTTCAACCAATTGAGCTTATAGATAGTAAAGATCCATATTGCCATAGGAAGTTAGCAAATAGAGAGGTTTTCTGGATCTATAAGCTCAATACTATTGCACCTTATGGTCTAAATGAAGTACAAGACGCTAAAAATTAGTTGTGCAGATATAGAGTAGAGGTTAGTTAAGTGAGCTTTTTCTGTATATTTCATATATTTTTTATATGTCTTTTACTGTTAAAATAGTGTATGTATTAGTATGGATATGTATATTTATTGTGTTTTAACATGATTTTAAAGTATTCAAATATTTATGTTTTAATTTAATCTTGTTAAATCTGTGTATATGTATTGAATTCTCATGCTGTTCATTGTTATCCACCCAATTAAGAGTTAAACATTGAGCCTCGTTTCCATTTCATGGAGCATTTAAAAACTGGGTTTGTTCTATGTTATGTATGCCTGATGAAGCAGGATAGAACTCCTGTGAAACGCGTAGCAATTTACTGTTTTTTGTTTTAATAAACCAACTTAACATTAGTAGTTGGTTTTTTCTTCATTTAATTGCAACCTGTGAAGCGCTATAGGAACTCCTTAAGTCCAGTTGCATATATTTGCATTTGGCTTCCTGTGTTTGTTAACACTAAACCGGAGTCCGGAGTGACTACGAGACCGGAGGATCCTCGGCCAGCTGGTGCAGGGTGCGGCGCAGTAATCTTCTGCGGGATTTCATCTGTAATAAGAAAATATGAGCTGTACCATAAATTGTACAGCTGAATAAGGTGAGCCTTATCCAATACTGTTACCTTTCCCTGGTGTTACATAGTTCACACATATTGCGCTTTTTGTCTGCTTCTTTCCTGAGGAAAGTCCATTACGGAACCCGGGAAATTCTGAAACTTTACATCTCAGTTGATCCACATTGGTTTTTTCCTGTTTCTAATAATTTTTTTCCATAATGTATATACCGCCCACAGTGGTTTCTTAAGAAGTTGTTAAAGATCTCCCATTTTTTATCTGTTCTGTTATTTTTGAAAACCTTGTCCCAGTCAATGCTGTTTAGGGCCTCTCTAAGCAGATTAAAATTAGCCGTCTTGAAATTCAGTGTTTTTGTGCTTCCTCGACAAAATACTTTATTGAAGGATAAATGGAAATTATATTGTGGTCACTATTTCATAGGTGCCCCCAACCTGAACCTTTGTTACTTTGTCAGATCTGTTAGTCAATATTAAGTCTAGAATGGCCTTTCCTCTAGTCGACTCCTGCACCGACTAGGGAAAGGTAATTATCTTTAGTTATTGACAAAAACCTTTAGGAAAGCCACAGGTTTCAGTTTCCCAGTTTGTCTGAGTAGTTAAAGTCAGCACAATAACAACCTCATTCTGATTAGCCACCTCATCTGTTTGTTTGAGGTGCACATCTTCCCTTGATTCTTTTTTATTTGGGGGCCATACGAATTGTAAATTTTTATTATTGTTATCTCCATTATTTCCCAAAAAAATTTTCTCCATGCTTTCCATTATCTATATTTCCCCAGTGTTTTCTTAAACAGGTTTTACTAAAAAACATACCCCTCCCCATTCCATTTTTATGATCCTTTAAATGAACTGTGCCCTGTAATTCCCCCGTCGTAGGTCTCATCCACCCCATGTCTTATTATCCCCACTATGTCATATTTTTCTTCACAAAAAAAAAATTTTTAAATTATGTTTTTTTGTTGGGGGGGAACACCGCATTGTCAGCATGTTTTTAGATTTTTTTTTAGTTTTCAATTTTTTTAAACTTTTAAATATCCCCCTCCACTCCATTTTTTTATTTACTAAGTTCCCAGCTCTCTAGCTTCACTATCTTGCTGCATATGTAAATGCCCCCCCCGCTAGTCCCTATTTTAAATTTTCCCTCCAACTTCCGGCCATTTTGCCCCCCAATACACTCCACTCCCGATTTAGGCCCAAAGCATAGAGTCGTACCAAACAAAGTCAGCTCAGTTCTCCAAAAATTCAAATCGCTTTCATACACCAATTTTGAGCCATTTTATTCTCCCTTAGAAAAAGACTGGAGTATGGCTTGTTTGAAAGATTTGTCAGAGAAAGCTTCTTTAAAAAAAAATATGACAACACCACTCAAAGGGAGCCTGTCAGGTGGTTTCTGCTGCCCTATCTAAGAGTGGGATGTGATAGAGGGAGAGATGCTGAGCTATGTGATATATAGGTTTATATCATTAGGAGCAGGATTTCTGTTTAAAAAACAGAATAAATCTTACCTCACCCACATATATTGATTGACAGCTTTCCTTGTGATATAAAGGTTTATATGTTTTGGAGCAAGATTTCTGAATAAAAAGCATAGTGAATCATAAAATGACTCCTTACACCGAACCTGTCAGGTGGTAAATGCTACCCTATCTGAGAGTAGTGATAGACGTAGAAAAGTTGAGCTCTATGAGATATAGTTTTATATAATTTGGAGCAGGATTTCTGAGTAAAAAAACAGAGCAAATCTTGACCAAAGTGTAAGTCCTCTAAACCCAAACAACAGTGATTGACGCTTTCCCTTTTTTCAATGTGACATCACTTGGGCAATCACTAGTCACGAGGTCAGCTGTACATTCAAGTTTAACTTTCGAATGTTTCAACAGATTTTTTACTAAAAAAATTCAGCATCAGATCATATAACCATTAGATATTAAAGTGCTCAGCTTCACTCCCTCTATCACATACTGCTCTCAAATAGCATAGTATAAACCTCCAAAAAGCTTTCCCTTTTTAAAAATGGGGGAAGAGGTTTCTCACCCCTACACAGGATTTACAATTTTCCGGGATTGTATTGTACGAGCAAATTCAGTTACTGATTGGTAGTGTTTTTTTTTTTCTTTTTACTTAAAAATCCTGCTTTAAATCATATAAAGCTATATGTCAGAGAGCTTAGCTTCCCCTCAGTTCTCAAACATAGCAGCTGAAAGCACCTAAAGGGTTCCCTTTTAAATTGCAAAATTTTAAACTGAACTAACCAAAGAC
>JAODAL010028877.1:0-52593 GCA_025379985.1 Phyllomedusa bahiana | reverse complement strand
TTTTATTTATTGTTTTACAATTAGGCCCCTGGGAGGGGGCGGAGGGGGTAAAGAAAGTGTTTTTCAGTGAGATTAGTCCAGAAAAATGTCTGTCTCCATGACCACTACTTGACTACAGTTCAGAGAACCTCTGGCAACATATAGATGTGTGAACTATAACTCCCTTCATTTTAGCTGCTGTGTTTGTACAGTGATCTATCCTTATGACAGATTTCATTGCAAGTAAAACATAGACTATTACTAGTACGTGTATATGATTTACATAAAGTCTTGTTCCATCTGTAACATTTCATATGTTACATGTAATCATCACTAAAATACAAACAAATACATCACTAAATAGAATATCATTTCTATAGAGGGTAACTTTACAATACATCCAAAAAAGTAATAGGGAAACAGTGACTTAAAGTTAGTCATATTCTTACTTGTTTTTTTTTTCTTTAACATAAATGGATAACTGTCAAACTGCTGAAATTCCAATGACAGTAAGTATGCTAGTAGCGGAGCAGACGCCCCAGAAAGGGGGGCCCCACTATTTGGTGACATCCTATTTGTACACTAAGCCTGATAGAAAAAATATATAAAGTTTGAGTAAAAAAAACATTAAACATTATTGAAAAGCGAGATAGACAGCATCCAGCTGCCAAGTCCTGATGCATTTCCCCCATTTTAGATACCAGGATTCCTCAGGAGATTTAACAGTGGTATTGGTCAGCATTACACGCTCATGACAGAGCAATACTGAGAGTTAAAGGGCCACAATTTTACCACAATCTCATTTCAAAACCCCCTCATCCCGCCTTTACTGTGGCCAGAAGGGGGGTGTGGGTTTGTTTGAATTTTCTATTTTTGACCCAGCAGGATGACCACCAGCCTTTCCCCTCTCAGTCAAAGAAAGGTGTTTTTGGAAAAATTTAAGTAGATCATGTAGACCGAGGTAAAGTTTTTGCCTCACAGCACAAGGGTCCTCGCTTCATATCCCAGCAGGAACCACCCTGTGGATTTTTTTTCTCTTTATCAGTGCACAGACCTCATTAAGGTTTCTTTTTTTATTTATTTGCACTGTTTGACTAATTACTAAGGAATGCAGAGGACAGGAGTAGAATGACAGCACCTGGGGTTTGAACACTCAGTAGCTGCTTGAGAGGAGAGGTGATGTCTGAGCATGTGCGGCCAGGACTGAGGAGCTCTCAGCCCTGGTTGTATACCCTGGAGACGAGCTGTAAACAATGGATCACTAAAGGAAACAAAAACGGTGCAGAATTTTTAATAATGACAAATAGTGAAAATGTTTATTATTTAATTTGAAAGCTTCACACATCAATTCTACTTTGTGGCAAAACCCGTTTTAAGGGGTTGTCTTGTAACAGCAGTCGGCAATGTTTTCTGCTGATTGCCAAGCAGAGCTTGTGAAATGGAGGGGTGTGTTACTCCTCCCAGCAAGGTGTATCTTCATTCTTTCCAGACACGCCCCACGGTGTGCACGTGATAATTCATTCTGTGTGAGCTAGGGGAAGGGAGAGGTTCTCAGCTGTTATTGCAATCATTGGAAGTGAAAAGCTAAGTGTAATTTGATAGTGTATATCTAAATTTCTCGCTGTCTTTACATACTTTGTAACTGGAATGGGCATTTGACATTCAGGACTCTGGGAAAGATGGGTGATTTTTTTCTCTGTCCCTCACTCACACCGTGATATATCCTGCAGATTATTACACCTCTGACCTATACAGATCTGCAGAACAAAACTATACGCTTTACCTGTTTGTGTTTACATGGGACTGCACATCTGTCTCACAAAATTTTTTACGTGGTACTGCACATGAGATTTACGTGGGTCTACTGATGCAAGACTGCCCCTCTTACATGGGACTGTTGTGTTTTCCATTTACATGGGACTGCCAATGAAAGACTGTCCCCTTACATGGGACTGCTGTGTTTTCTGTTTTATGTGAGACGGCACATGAGATTTACATGGAACTGCTGGTGTAAGACTGCATCTCTCTCTCTCTATGTCACTCCTTGTACATACATCCACCTGTGCGTTTCCGTTCGCGATCTGTTCACTGCATCTTTTTTGCCTGCGCGTTCTCATCCGTGACCTTGGCAGGACATAACTCAGCCGACAGCCAGTAATTCTTTAGCTCGATCTTGCCCGACCTGGCCTCAAACACCGCTAAGTACATATCAAGCAGCCCCTTCGCATAAAACATAGCACTTTGCTAATGGTCACCAAGGACGTACATGCTTAGATTGTTGGTCCCCTCATTTTAAACTAGGATCTTCGAAGTGAGACAACCCCTTTAATGGGATTTCAGCTTTAGATTTTGGTTCCAACTATGACTATGCCTTTTCTATAGCTCCTGTTATTTTGAAAATTATTGTCTGTGATTTATATACTGGTACCATAGACTACAATAGACAAACCATAGTCTACTTTTAACTACGGTATGATATTTTGTTCAAAAAATAAAATTAATACAAACAAAAAGCAGACCAAAAGTAGTCAAATACAGTTTATGTTTGTTCATCAAAGCCTATGGTTATGCCGTAGGTATGCTGAATTATATGTTAAAATACATAACTGCATACTTAATAAGGTTGAAAAAAGACACATGTCCATCAAGTTCAACCAAGGGTGGGAAAGATGTAGATGAAGGGAGGAGGACAGGGAATTTTTAAGCTCTGCTTACCCCACTAATGCAGACTTTGAAACCCATAAAGCAAGAACCAATCTGCCCTAAAGGAAAAATTTTTTAAATTTTCCTTATAACACCGGGTTTTCCAGCACGGTCGTTCATGACCCAAAATTTTAAACTCGGGTTTAAATTTAAACCCCCTTAGTTGCCACAGTCAATTTAAAACCTTTGGCGCTTGGGGAAAAGAAGACAGGGGGGAGTTTCCCTTTGTTGCATTTCCCCCCCCCCCCCATTTTGGGGCATCGGTTCGCGGGGGGTGTTGATTTTCTTTCATTCCGTCCCTTTGGCCTTATTAATAGTTACATGGGTTAAAAATTTTGTACGGTTAAAAAAAGAGACAAAATTTGTCCATCAATTTTCAACCAAGGGGGGGGGAAAAAGGGTGGGTGAAGGGGAAGAGAAAATTGGACTTCAACCCCAGCCCCCCCATTTTTAATTCAAAAAACCAAACAAGGCAAAAAGCCAATCAAAACCCCAGTGGAGACCCTATTTTCTGCCCCGCAGAGCCTCACCCACCAGGACCCGGGAAATTTTCATGAGCTCCTTTCGCATTAAATATTCTTTAGTTCCGGGGTAGGTTTTTAAAAGGGATTTCTTGAAACTGTTTTAAAAGACCCTTCCCTGACCCCATTTTTCCTTCGGGGGTCAATTCCACGAAAATTTCACAGTTCTTCCCGTGAAGAACCCCCTTCCCTCTGGAGTTTGGGGAATCCTTTTTTTCTATTAAAAGGAAGCCCCCCTTGCCCTTTTTGGGAGGGGGCCTTCATTTTGGAAAATTTTTTTTTTCCCCTACACTTTTTGAAAGGGACCATTTATATTTTTTTATCAAAAAATTCATGCCCCCCCCCGAAGTTTGGTTTTTTTTAAAGACAAAATGAGTTCAAATTCTCCCAAACCATTTCCTTTTCAAAAACCAAAGATAAACCATTCCCTTTATAAGTTTGGTTGTGTTTTTGGGTACCCCTTTGGGCTCCATTACATCCTCTTCCAATAAAACGGGGCCCAAAAACTTAACAGCAAAATTCTAAGAGAAGGTCACACCAAATGCTTTGTACAGGGGCAAAATTTAAATTTCCCTTATCCCTCGAGCCCAAGCCTCTTTTAAAACCCTTTTTGCCCCGGACTTTTGGGCCGTCCCTAAATACGCAAAATTGTCGGGTAGGGGTTTCCCCTCCCGGAAAATTTTGCCGTTTTTTGGGGAACTTTCCAAGGGATCTTGCGGGGGTTCCCCGGGGGGGGGAGGCCGAAAGGGTTTCGGGGGCCAAAAAAATTTCCAAAGGCGGTATATTCCCGCGGCATCATGCCGGCCCCCCACGGCCCCGGTTTAAATGGGGGCTCAACCCCGGCCCCCGGGGGTTTTTAACCCCCCAAAAGTCGCACTTTCGGGTCGGGACATCGGGGCTTTGCGGGGGGGCAGAGGGGAGCCCCTTTGCTGCCCCGATATCCCCCAAAAAGAAATTTGGGCGAGGCGCCGCAAATTGAGTCCCTCCCAAAAGGCGGGCCCGGAACGCTAAATGGACACACCCGGGGTTGTCTGGTGACGTCCCCGATCCCCAACCAATGTATTTGGGGGCAGGGGAAAAGGGACATTTGGGCCTTTGGGCCCCCAATACAGGCTAAAAGAGTTTTTGCTGTTTCCCCTTTTGATAAATAATCGGGACGACCCATCCTTTGGGAAAATTTTTCCCCCCTGGGGAAAGGGGTTTTTTAAATAAAAAGTGTGAAAAAAAAAAAAAAAAATTGTAAAAAAAGGAGAACCACAAAAAAAAAAAAATAAAAAAAAAAAACCCCTTTAAAACCCCCCTTTTCCCCCCTTTACAAACCCAATCGCCCCAAAAAAGATCAAAAATAAAATAAAAGAAACCCATTTTTGGGTTTTGCGGCGTAGCGACCCCCCCCCTTTAAACTCTGTCCTTTTAAATTTAAACCCAAAGGGGTTTAACGCCGAAAAAAACCCCAAAAACAAAAAAAATTTCACGGGAATTTGGGCGATTTTTGAAACACCCTTTCCCGCAAAATTAAAAGGGAATAAAAAGCGACCCAAAAACAAAAAAAAACGCCAAAGTTTTTCCCAAAATAAAACGTCAGTTAAAATTCCCGAAAAAAAAAAATTTCCTTAAAACAGTCTGTATACGGAAAAAAATTAAAAAAATTTTGGGGCTATTAGAAGTAGCGTTTGCATAAAATTTGTTTTACAAAAAAAAAAAACATTTTTTTTTTTTCCAAAAAATTTGTGCTTTCAAATAAAAAAAATACATAAATTTGGGTATCACCGAAAAATCGTCTAAACCCACAGAGAAAAAACTAACTTTTTAAAAACGGATACTGCAGGGAACGCTATTAAAAAAAAAAAATAAAAAAAAAAGGTTTGGAAATTCCCGTATTTTCTTCCCCTCTTCCCTTCCAAAAAACGGATTAAACGACCCATAAAGTCTTGTGCCCCTCAAAAAATTTTTTCCCAATAAAAACGTCAACTCACCCCGCAAAAAAAATTTCCCAAAACAGCTCCATAAACAAAAAAAAAAAAGTTAGGGCCTTTTTCCAGAATTGCGGTGATGAAAAAAAACGTGTTTTCCTTTTTCAAAAAAAGGGTGTTTTATTGTGAAAAGCAAAAAACATTAAAAAAAAATACAAAGGGGTATCGCTGTAATGAATAAACCCTCCCTGGGGAAATTTTTAAGAAATGTCATTTATCCCGAACAGTGACCGCAAAAAAAAAATAAAAAAAAAAAAAACACTACCGGGGAATTGCCGGGATTTTTTTACCCAAAATGCCTCAAAAAAATTAATAAAAAGTGATCAAAGCATCACATGCCCCCCAAAATTTGGTCCCAATAAAAACACCCAACTCTTTCCGAAAAAAAAAAGGGGCCCACAACCGGCTCCATATGCAAAAAAAATTAAAGAAAGCATTTGCTGTCAAAATAGGACAACATAAAAAAAGAAACTTTTTTATAAAAACCCTAAAAATTCTTTTTGTGTAAAAGTAATAAAACATAAAAAACTATATAAAATTGTTTATCTTTGGAAATTTTTACCAAACCCCCAAATTAGAAAATTTTTTCCCCCCGCTTTTAACCCCCGGATGGCGAATACTGAAAAATAAAGGGCCCAAAAACAATGGGGAAAATTCTTTTCCCCCCTCCTTTTTTCCATGGCCCAATGCAAAAAAAAAAAATTACGGAAACCCTGTGCCCCCAAAAATTTGCAAAATACCCCCCTTTTAAAAATTGAGATCCCGGGAGGGGGGGTTGAACCCAAAAATTAGGGGAAACTTTTTGGGAGGTTTCACCTTTTTCTAGTATTTTTGGGGGCATTTGCAGATGCAAAAAAGGGGCCCCAACCAATTTTTTTGGGGCCCCAAAAGCCAAATGCGCCCCCTTCCCCTAGTACCCCCTCCCATGCGCCCAAAAAGCAGTTTACACCCACCTGTAAGGTATTGCCAAATTTTGGGAAGGGAAATTGGCGAAACAAAATTTTTTTGCGGCTTTTTTTTCCCAAGTTCCCTTTGGTAAAAATTAAACATTTTAGCAAAAAATTGCAGTTTAAATTGTGGAAAAAATATATTTTTTTTTTTTCAGAGCCAAAAACGCAAAAAAAAATTTTGTGAAACCGCTGGGGGGTGTTAAACTCACTACACCTCTGGATATTTTTCCGTAAGGGAGGGTTGTTTCCAAATATGGGTTTCTTTTTGGGGGTATTTATTAATTTTTTGGGAAAAATTGGGTGTCCAAAAAAACCTTTGAAAGGGCCCCCTAAAAAAAATTGAATAAAAAATAAAGGCCCCAGAGCCCAGTAGGTGCTCCCCCCTTTTTTTGGGGCTTGTGGTTGACCCAAAAAAAATTGCATAGGGCCACAAATGGATATCTCTGAAAACAGAAAGAATCTGGGGGAAATAAATTTTTAAATTTGCTTTTCCCCTGATCCCCTTTTAACCCGGGAAATCTTTTTTGTAAAAAAGCTTTAAAAATTAAAAAATCTGCAAAAAAGTGAAATTTAAAATTTTTAAAATTTTCCCACTTCCACTTTTGGTTTTATTCCTGTGAAACCCCTAATGGGTTAATAAATTTTCCCAAAATTTTGGGTTTTTTAAATTAATTTAAGGGGTGTAGTTTTTAGATGAGGTCTTTAGGGGGGTATTTAACAACAGGTAAATTAAAAAATCACGTTTAGAATTTGGACGGGGTCCCTAAAAATAAGTATATTCAAAATTTTTCTTAAAAAATTTTAAAAAATTACAAAAAAATTTATATCCCCTTTTTAAAGTCGAAAAAAAAAAAAAAAAAGGGACTTTTTAAAAAAAATGATGCCAAACTACGGCAGACATAGGGGTAGTTCAAAGTTATAAATATTTTGATTGGAAAAAATTTTCTGTCTTTACATGAAAAAAATTTTTTTTGAGGTTTAAAAATTTGGGAAAATTTTTTACACATTTTTCACCATAATTTGATATTTTTCCAAATAAACAATCATTTTTTGGCCCAAAAAATTTTTTTAAATTTTATAGCACAATGTGTCAGGGGGAAAAACAATTCTTTGAATACATGGAAAAGGTTAAAGTGCCCAAAAAATTAAATTCTCACAAAAAGTGACACAGAATTTCAAAAATAGGGCTCTGTAAAGAGGGGCCAAAATTTCCCCCGGCGGAAAGGGTTTTTAAATTTCCCCCGGCCAAAATTTTAAAATTGCCTTAGAGGCAACTGATTGAACTTCATGCTTTTCTGTAGTCTAGGTTTCTACAAGAAGGGCCCTAGACCCTTTTCCAAAAAGGGGAAACCCTCCAAGTTTTCTTCCTAGGACATATATGCCTGGTAGATAATTTCCCCCCCAGATTCCAAAAACCCTTAAATTTACCCCAAACATTGAATTTCCATTTCCCAAAAGTGGAAAATCCCCAAAGGGCCCTCATTTGTGCCCAGGTCTGCTTGCCAATTTTTTAGCATCTTCCATAGATTGCCTCCCCTTGCATACCCTTGGGGGGTTCTTTCTGAAAAAAATCAAAACCCGTACTATTGATCCCCTTCCACTATTTTCTTTAAATAAATACTTTTAAATAAAAGAGGCCCCAAAAAATTGACCCCGGGGGCCCCCAACTCACAACCTTGGGACGACTAAGAGTAGGAGTAATTTAAACAAACCACCTTTAAAAAAAGCCAAATAGCCTTTTTTTTAATCCAAATTACACACTTTTTAAATTCTCTAACCCCAATGGTTTTCTAATTTACCTAAAAAAACTTTTTATGCAAACCAGGGTCAAACCCCCTTTTTCAAATCAAAAAAACCACAGTATCCCAGTCTCCCCCGCTGTCCGGGGACTTTTATTTCACCTCTTCTTTAAAAAACAGATAATTGGGGGGAACAATTTCTTTTCCTTAGAAAATCCATGTTTTGGCAATCACTTATAAAAATTGTTTTTATTTGCCCATAAATTTTTTTTAAATTAAAAGCCCCTTTAAAAGGCCCCCCCTCCGGGAAATTTTTAAACCCACAACAGATGTTAAACTTTCGGTCAAAAATTTAACCCCTGGGCAAGACTTGGACCCTTTTTTTAAAAAGAGGGGAAAACTACATTTCCCTTGCCCCCGTCTCCGGGGCCCAATATTTAGTAATTAAACCTCTAAAAAATTCAAATTTGTACAGGGGCACAGAGAAAAACCCGAGCTGAGCTCTTTAAAAAAATCTTGGGGGTGTAGGGCCAACCTGGGCCCTGGAGCCTTTGTTTCACATTCAGTTTTTTTAACCTTGGTTTTGACTTTTTCTACCACTGACCCCAAATTAATTATAGCAATGATTATTAACATTTTGGGCACCACCTACTCTGCACTCGGAAACCCCCCCATCCATACTTTCTCATTGATTTAATTTTTTAAACTGAGTGTTGAAACCTATTTAGTCCCTCTCCCTTCCCCGGGTCCCAGTAAACCGGGAAACCTATCACGGGTTTTTAGGGTTATTTTCCTCTGATTTTTCCGCTCTTTGGCATTTATATCTTAAAGAAATTTCTTTGGGTTTTGTCTCCCTGCCCTTGGGGGTTTCCCTCCCCTTTAAATTTTAAATTTTTTGTCCCTTTTACCCATTTTTTACGTTTTTAAAATTAACCCTTTTTTGAAAATTTCAAAGATTTTTTGCGACCCCCCTGACTTATATTTTTTAAATCCCCTTTTTTTTATTGTTTATTGCCTTTTTAAAACGGGAATTTAAAAGCCATGTTGGTTTTATTTTTAAATCGCCTAAAATTTTTAAACCCCTAGGAACCTTTATTTTGCAAAAAAAATTTCCCCCCAAAGAAAATTTAAAAAGTCCCCCTTTTTGGTTTTCTCCCAACACTTTTTTGCTAAAAGATGTTTCCCAGTCAAATGCCCTGTTTTGCAAACCCCAATAAGGCAAAAATTGGGCCCCTTTTTAAAATTTTAAATTTGTTTTTGCCCTCCCGCTCTTTTTTCTTTTTTTTTAGTTTACGTTTAAAAATAAATTTTAAAATTGTGGCCCTGTTCCCCAGTTTTTTTCAAAAACCCCTGACCGCCCCTCCAACAAGTTTCTGCTTTGTTAGAAAGACCAGATCCAAAAGGGGCTTTCACTTCAAAGTGGGGTCCTCCAAAAACCCGGGCCCCATAAAATTATCCTTTTAACAGATTGGGGAAAATTTTCCTTTCTCTTTTTCAATTAATGCAAAAACCGGGGACCCCGGGTAATCCCGGGGAAATTTAAAATTTCACCCTTTATTTCCCCCTGCCTGGGAGGGAAAACCCGTTTTGGTCATAATTTAATTGACATTTAAAACAAAAACATAACTGTTTATTTGTCCCGGGCTTTTTATTGGGGGCCAAGCGTTTCTAATAAATGGGCGGGAGTAAATTCCAAAATTGGAACAATTTGAAAAAAAGTTGTAAAAAATTAAAGGCAAAAAAATTTAAAATCAAAAAACCATTTAAAAAACGTACACTTCCTTTCCAAATTACAAAACCCCAAAACACCCCAAAAAAATTTTAAAAAAATAAAGAAGTTATGGCTATCAAAAGAGAACGATGCATAAATATTTTCTTATATAACAAAAAACTTTTTTAAAAAAAAAGTGCTGCGAAATAAAAAAAAAAACGATATAAACTGGGTATCACAGTAATTGGTTCAACTCACAGATAAAAGCTAGCATGTCATGTAAACTGTACGGTGAGCGCTGTGAGCTAAAAATAAAAAAAACTACCAAGAGTACAATATTTTCTTCATCCTGCCCCCCAATAATGGATTTTGAAAAAAAAACTGCTTTTCTTTCAAAAATATGGAAATTTCTAAGTGACCCCAAACTTTTGAACGGTAGTGTAGTAATCATATCTGTTGAGATCCCGACGATGTAATTGGTTACAAATGGTCTGACGTGACACTTGGGTGCCCCTCGCCTCCCTTAAAGGTGCTTGAAATTTTGTGGCATTCATCATCCGGTTCTGCAGGACATTGTATAAAATGAAGCAGTCATCAGTGTGTGATGTAGCCAGAGGACGTCCACTTATTTGTCTTTCTTTTACTCTTCCAGTCTCTCTGTATCTCTGTTGCAACCTGCTGATGATGCTCCATGAGACTCTAAGCTCAGTGGCCACTTCCATCTGAGAGCATCCTGCTTGAAGCCTCCCAGTGATGAGGTGTTGTCTTGGTCTCATGATGTCAAAATATGAACAGCATGATGAGGAGGACTGTTTAACTCCCAATTCAAATTGATACTCTAGTCGCTCAACCTGTGGTCTGTCCGCCACGGGCTGCCAGGGGGCCTGCAAAGGACTTCTTATTCCTGCGCTCCAGTCAGGTCCGGGACGACGGGTAGGCCAAGGTAGGCGACCGCCTAGGGCGCCTACCTCTGCCTATCCCTAAGGGGCGCAGGCAGGGCCCCGACCCTCGCCGGGCTCCAGGCCGCTGCCATGGGCCTGAAGCGCCGGCGGTCTCTGTGACCGCTTCTGTGGAGCAGAGAGCGAGCGCTCCCTGCTCCGCAGACAGTGTCGGGCCCGCTCCCCGGAGGATCGCTGGATCCTCCAGTGAGCCGCAGGGCCAACACAGCGGGGCCACCGGGTCCTCATAGCGCTGAGGACCCGCCGCGGCTCCGTGCGGCGCTCAGCTGGCAGCGTCGCGATGAAGTGATGTCATCGCGACGCTGCCTCTCCTCGGGCGCATAGCGCGTCACAGGCCGTGCGCCCGAGGAGCTGCCGGAGGAGCGTCCGGCGCTGGAGGCGGGGCCCGAAGAGGAGCGCGCGCCCGGGCAGCAGGTAAGTATGAATGTTGTTGTTTTTACCTGCCTGTAGCCCCTATAAGCCCGCCTGTGGCCCCCATACGCCTGCCTGTAGCCCCTATATGCCTGCCTGTAGCCCCTATAAGCCTGCCTGTGGCCCTATAAGCCTGCCTGTAGCCCCTATAAGCCTGCCTGTGGCCCCTATAAGCCTGCCTGTAGCCCCTATATGACTGCCTGTAGCCCCTATAAGCCTGCCTGTAGCCCCTATATGCCTGCCTGTAGCCCCTATAAGCCTGCCTGTAGCCCCTATATGCCTGCCTGTAGCCCCTATATGCCTGCCTGTGGCCCCCATATGCCTGCCTGTAGCCCTATAAGCCTGCCTGTGGCCCCTATATAACTGCCTGTGGCCCCCATACGCCTGCCTGTAGCCCTATAAGCCTGCCTGTAGCCCCTATAAGCCTGCCTGTGGCCCCCATATGCCTGCCTGTGGCCCCCATAAGCCTGCCTGTAGCCCCTATACGCCTGCCTGTGGCACCCATATGACTGCCTGTGGCCCTATAAGCCTACCTGTAGCCCCTATAAGCCTGCCTGTGGCCCTATAAGCCTGCCTGTGGACCCTATATAACTGCCTGTGGCCCCATACGCCTGCCTGTAGCCCTATAAGCCTGCCTGTAGCCTCTATAAGCCTGCCTGTGGCCCCCATAAGCCTGCCTGTGGCCCCCATAAGCCTGCCTGTGCCCCTATAATGCCTGCCTGTGGCCCCCATACGCCTGCCTGTGGCCCCTATAAGCCTGCCTGTGGCCCCCATATGCCTGCCTGTAGGCCCTATAAGCCTGCCTGTAGCCCCTATAGCTATATACCTGCCTGAGCCCCTATAGCTATATAACCTGCCTGAGAGTGACCCTATGTCTATATACCTGCCTGAGAGTGACCCTATATCTATATACCTGTCTAATTGAGGGGACTTATATACCTTTAATTAAGGACTTGCTGGAAATGTGAGGATTCTAAGATATTTGTGTCCAAATCTGCAGGGACGAGTATTGGCCGGAAGCAATCAGCATGAAGGTGTGGACCGGATGGAGAAGAAAAGGGAAAGTGAACGACGCTGATCAGAAAAGACGTCTCCTGTGAGTCACTAAATGTAACTGCAGTGTAATCACTTAGATTTCTGCAGAGCGTCTACATACACTAAATATCTACCACTATCTGGTCACTGTATGGCGGTGGTATATGTAATCAGAGCCTGTGTACAGCTGATAGTCACATGTGAGGGTCGTGTTTGGTCAGGGTCTGGCAGGATTATTTGATCCTTAAGTAGTAATAGTTTAGGGTCTTGGTTTTGTAGGAGTATTTTTAGTAACAATCATTCGTCTGGTAGATTTGCTCCATGTATCGGTGGATTATTCGGTGACTGTTATTTAGGGGTATTACCCTGTCATACGGAGGGGAGCGATTTTGAAAAAGCAAATTTTTCAGGGCTGATTTCCATTGTGCAGTGACTGCTGAGGAGATGGACGGGAGCTATGTGGGATACGCAGAAAATTAGTGACAGGACCTGGCGCAGGGGTGAGAGGAATTGGGATGGGGGGGGGGGCATTTTTTGGGGAGCGAGGGGGGGGGCCATTGGCTGTACTCGCCTAGGGCACTAAAATGCCTTGTACCGGCCCTGGCTCCAGTTGTACTACTCCTCGGCTGAAATGTGCGGATGCTCTCCTGACCTCCAGTCACCAGGCAATGCGTCCTTAATACTGCACCTGAAGACGGGTAATGGCAGAAATGATGTCCATGTATGCTTCGATTACGGGGCGATTACTCTCTTCAGGAGAGCTTCAGGAGTGTCGGGCTTCTTACCTCAGCGTACATTGCAGCTTGATTATTTTCTAGCCAGTTTGTGTATAATACCATCTCTTGCCGTGCCAGAAGTCTATTGCCTGTTAGACTTGTTGATCTAGGGCTAAATAGTGCTTGAGGACACAGAAAAGCGTCAGGGCTAATGTGATTCACTCGCTCAGGTCTAATCCCTCTCTCTATATATAAAGATTAATCAGGGCCTACAGTGCAGTTTATACATATATATTTATTTACACGTGAACAGTTTTTTCTCATCTTTTGCCTGTATTAGGAGGTGTGTTCCATAAGAAAAAAATTCAAATTTCATATAATAAAAAAAATATATAATACTGGTTATTATAATGACAATAATCATTATTGTTATTATTACAAAGATTATAATCACCATTATTACCAGTATCACTAGTATTATATTTTTTATTATATGAAATTAGAATTTTTTCTTATGGGAGACACCTTCTTATGCAGGCAAAAGATGAGAAAAAACTGTTCACTCTCAAATAAATATAATGTGAATGGAAAAAATATTTAATTAAATAAAATTATCATTTCAGAGCAAAGTTACATAAATTTACATACACATAGGGCGACATGTATGAATCCTGGCTCTGACAGGTCACTTCTTTAAGGCAGTGTAGAATACCCCAGAATGTATGAACCTGTTCTTCTGCAGTTCATGCATACAGTCTAGTGCCAATACAATAAGCCTGACTCAGGCAGACCACCTTTAACCTGGTCTGGCTGTTCTGCACCTAAATTTGGCATCAAAGAATCATAAATGTGTCTACTTCTATGAATGTGGTGCGACGCCCCTAGAACGCCCCTAATCTTTGGCGCACTAAAAAGTGTCTTTAGCGCATTACAAAGGGACCTATCGTGCCAAAGTTAGGAGTGCTCCTGTTCATACATTCTTTTTGGCTCAAAGTATACCGGAAAACTTGTGCAGCCCCGTTCATAAATGTCGCCCTTTATGTTCATCCTGAAATTTCAACCAAAAGCCAAATATTCCTAACGCTTTATAAATAGTGTATATACATAAGTGTGCTGTAAACTTATTGTACTTTAACATACAGAACCCTCAAAGAAACGTCAAAACTGTACTGGTCCCTAAAATTCTGTGTTTGTAAATTTTCTTGCAAATGTGAAAATTGCTACTTAATTCAAAAGCCCCCTAATGACGTAAAAAAATATATGTAGACATTTAAAAATTATGCCAATGTAAAGAACACATGTGGTAGATGCAAGGTATAAACTATTTTGTATGGTATAACTATCTTAAACGCAGAAATTTTTTTAAATTTGAAAATAGAAAATTCTTCCAAATTTTCATGACATTTTGATATTTTTTACAAATAAGCAGGGATTAAATGGACCAAAATTTATAACTAACTTAAAGCAAAGTGGGTCACGAGAAAACATTCTCTGATAAAAGTATCAAACAGTTATTCCCACATAAAGTGACTTATGGTAGATTTCAAAAATTGGGCTCTTTCAGGAAAATCATAACTGGATGTGGCGGTAAGGAGTTAATATTATTAAGTTGTAGGAAGTTATCAGGACCTTTCTTGAACCTGTTTTTGCTGTGACAAGCTCCTCAGGCTTCCATAGATTCAGAGTTTTTATGATAATGAAGGCTTTTCTCCTGTGGATACTGAATCTTTCTTTCTCCAGAAGGAGGGAGTGCCCCCGTGTTTATTGAGGGACCTTGTGATGGTACTCCAATGTATACCGTAGATGTGGTATATGTTATTTTATAGACGTGAACAAGGCATTTGTTTTCATTCTTTGCTCACAGTTTCCACTGATGCCTTTTCTGACATGTCTGCTTTATATGTTAAAATTTCTATTCTCTGTGGATTTTTTCCTTTTCAACTGTATTGTTCAAAGAACATTTTATGATCATGTTCAATCAAACCTTTTTTATTTTTTGCTATAGCAAGTGTTCAATGGTTAGAAAGCATTCTGAAAAATGTATTGCAATTTTTTAATTTTTACAGGACTGTATTGACAGAAAATCAGTTATTATTAAGTTAAGTTTTTTTATGTTTTATATTTATACATATTTATTAAAACATTTCACAGATTAATTTTCTATTTATATATTTTAAAAATCCTGAAATGTTGAAGCTTTCACACTAACCGCTGATCTTTATAACCGGCTGACACTTCCCGAGCTGTAGAGATCACTTCTCAGCAATCATCTTATTATCATCACAGGCATAATTAATGAAAGGTAACACCTCTGTTATAAAGCCAGAGGCAAAAAACACAGGATCCACTATTAACAATAGGTAGTGGTCACCTCCCAGTTCTGTATTTACAGCTCAAGCTACCCTAGGCACTAATCCTAAATACTTGAATAACCTTAAAATCATTTATTATCGCTCCAATTATCGTTCATGATTTGCTTTTTTTCTGAAGAACCGTAATGGGAAATGGTCAGTGTTAATAAAAGTGAAAATAAAATGACTATTTATTGTTGATTATTAATTGTGATGACATAAAAAAATAATTAAGGTGGCACACTTGATATAAACTATTCACAAAAAGTAAGGTATATTTGGCTTTTGGTTGCAATTTCAGGATGAATATAAAATGTATGAAATTTGTTTCAAGTTCACTACATGAGACCATTTCTTAACTTTGGAATGCACAAGTACAACTGTTCAATGCTTCGCCGAATAAATTTAGAGGATCAACTTGAATTGGGATTTAAACAGTCCTACTCATCATGCTGTTCACGTTTTGACATCATGAGACCAAGACAACACCTTACAATTGATTAACAGTACCTCTCCATTGCGATGCTTTAAGCAGGATGCTCTCAGACGGAAGTGGCCAATGAACTTAGAGTGTGTACTTAGAGTGTGATCACACAGAGTGCCATCAACAGTTTGTAATAAAGATACAGAGAGACTGAAAGAAGTTGATGTCCTTTAGCTACCTTACACGCTGATGACTGCTTCATTGTAAACAATGTTCTGCGGAACAAGATGATAAAGACCACACAACTCCAGGCATGTTTAATGGAAGTGAGATGCAACCAAGTTTCACGTCAGACCATTTGTAACTATTTACATCAGCATGGTCTGTGTGCTAGATGACCAGCAAGGTTACCTGACCACACCACCAGGCACAGACATCATTGTCTTGCATGGGCCAGGGAGCATCTACGCTGGACGAGGGACTAGTAGTGCTCAGTGCTGTTCAGTGATGAAAGTCAATTCACTCTGAGCAGAAATGAAGACATCAAGGATAGCGCTCTGCATCAGCCTCTGTTGTCACCAGACAAGCCTTTGGTCGTGGTGTTACAGTGTGGGGAGGTGTATAGTCAATACACAACTGCCCTACACTTTATAAATAGTACAGTGACAAGCCTCTACTACTGGAATAACATCATTGTGTCTCTGCACGAACAAACCAGGGCTACTTTCCTCTTCATGGACGACAATGCTCCAGCTCATCGAGGTCACATAATTAGGAAACAGCTGTTGGAGACTGGGGTACCTCAAATGGAGTAGCTTGCACTTTCTCCAGACCTGAACCCCATAGAAAACCTGTGGGATCATCGCAGTGTAGAAGCTAATAACTTTGTACTCCTAAACCTCAATAACCTGAGGGGCGCCCTTCATTGCATGCTATGACTTAAATGGCTTACTCTCAGTATAAAATATCATTGAAGCCTAGAATTTTTTATGTTTTTCATAAATCTCACCTGAAAGCCAAGTATCCCTAACTTTTTGCGAGTAGCGTATAAGTGAATACTTTGCAATTACATTCAGAGACTCACAGGTGATGTCAGCTTTGAGTCATTTACTTTCCATTTTCATTTCCATCTGGCCCAGACTGCCATGAGGGCTTCTCCCAGCCACAAATCGTCCCTGCAGAATTTACTACACAAACATCTTAGACTCCTCACTTTTCCAGTACTTCCCTACCAACTCCCACCTCTGTACAAACTTCCCATCCATAGCGCCCCTAATGTTAATAATGACCCCTCTGTGACCCAAACAGTGAAAGTGCTATAGGGCTCCCATTTGTGCACAAAGTTTTAGTCTTCTTTTGTGTCCCCATGTAGTAGGTAGGTAAACCCCTCAAACTAATTGGGCAGACAGGTAGACCCCCTGTAGGTATGTAGTCCCCAATTAGGTAGGCTGCCCCCCACTGGATAGTCATATAGACCCTCATTAGTGTAACGAATGGGAGTAGTGGATCCACTGGACCACCGTAAGTGATGGTACGAGCCACACCAGGGAGCGGAGTCTAAGTGGGCCCTGGTATTCACTAGAGCCCGCCGCAAGGCGGGATGGACTTGCCGTGGCGGGATTCCACCAGGTCGCTACCCCCGAAGTGATCTGCTTGCTGCGGCAGCCGAGGTGCAACGCAGTACAAAATCGGCAGACGAACTCATAAACGGGGACAGGCCAGAAGGTCAGGGCAGGCAGCGAAGGTTTGTGGTCGAAGGACGTGCGCAAACAGGACTGGTGTCATGGACGCCCCTGCGACCTCCGTCCCGGGTCGCGGGCGCGTCCGTGCTCCGACACCTAGCGGCGCCCCGTCCCGCACGTCGGGTTCGGGGTCCGCTCACCCCCCTATTCGTGCCGGTACCCACTTACCCGGTCACGATCCTGCTCTGTCCGCCTTTGTTCCCCCGCGTGCGTGGCGCCGCCAGTGTGAAATTTAAAGGAACAGTGCGCCGGTAATTGGTCATTGCCGGGCACTGTCCCTATTTAAGTCCGGCCCCTTCCTGGCGGCCCATGCCAGATCCTTGGTGTATTCCTGTTGGAGAAAGCCTTCCAGTGTTGTCTAGTCTTGCCTTTCCGTGTACCGAACCTCGAGCCTACGTTTACCGACCACGAACCTTGCTGCCAGCCCTGACCTTCTTCCTGTCTATGACCACGAGCCTCAGCCGCCTGTCCTGACCTCCTGCCTGTCTCCGACTACGAGACTGCCTGCCGATTCTGTACCTCGCCTACCCTTGGCCACCACCGCAGGCAAGCCCTGCCAGTGGAAGCGACCTTGTAGACTCCCGCCGCAGCAAGTCCATCCCGCTTTGCGGCGGGCTTTGGTGAATACCGGGACCTACTTAGATTCCGCTCCCTGGTGTGGGCTTACACCATCGCCTGTGGTGGTCCAGTGGATCCACCTCCAGACTGTTACAATAGGATCCGGCCATGGATCCCGCCATGGTGCCGTTACCCAGCCTGGTGGATTTGACGACCGTTGTGGCCCGCCAGTCAAGGCAACTCGGTCAACAGGCACAGCAACTTACCCAGTTATCCACCATGTTGCAGCAACTCGCCACCGTCCAGCAGCAGCAACCTTCGCCATCTCCAGTGGTTGTCCCTGCCTCTACGGTTCCGGTGGCTCTGAGGGGTCCCAAGCTTCGGCTGTCGCTCCCATCTAAGTACGACGTGACCCAAAACTCTGCAGGGGGTTCATCACCCAATGCTCTATGCACGTGGAGCTGATGGCCGATCAGTTCCTGTCCGAACGTGCGAAAGTGGCTTTCGTGGTCAGCCTCCTCTCCGGGAAGGCCCTGGCATGGGCTACACCTCTGTGGGACAGGAACGATCCAGTGACGGCGGATCTTCAGTCGTTCCTCAGTGAGTTCCGCAATGTCTTCGAGGAACCAGCTCGTGCATCCTCCGCTGAGACAGCCCTCCTAAACCTACGCCAGGGGGATCTGTCTGTAGGAGACTACGCGGTGCAATTCCGCACTCTGGCCTCTGAACTGTCATGGAACGAGGCCGCTCTGTGCGCCACCTTCAAGAAAGGGCTCTCAAGCCGAGTTAAGGACGTCTTGGCCGCTAGAGACCTCCCGTCTTCCCTCAGTGACCTGATCCGGTTAGCGACCCGCATCGACGTACGCTTCATTGAACGGGAGGAGGAACTTCGGCAAGAACGTCAGTCAGCCCAACCTCGCCGGTTTCCTCGCCTGGCACCGGTGTTCCAGAGGCCTCCTGCGCCACAGCCGCCAACACCCACCGAGGAGCCCATGCAGATTGATCGGGCTCATCTCTCTGAGCAAGAGTTGGCCCAGCGTCGGCAAAGGAACTTGTGCCTCTACTGTGGCAGCCCAGAGCACTACCGGAGGAATTGTCCCAAGTGTCCCAAGCCTGCGGGAAACTTCCGCACCTAGGATCTGTGGGAGAGGCATTCCTAGGTGCAAACTCCTCCTCTCCACATCTGTTGATGCCCGTGCAGGTCGTCTCAGAGACTGGTACCTCGTTCCAGGTTCCGGCGTTTCTGGATTCGGGCTCGGCCGGGAACTTCATCCACCAGTCTCTAGTGAAGCAGTATCGGCTTCCGGTGGTCCGCTTGGAAAACCACTCGCCATCTCATCCGTCAGCGGGGAGCTGCTTAGCGACACCGTCCATTTTGTCACCAAACCACGGTCCCTCCACATGGGGGCGCTGCATAAAGAAGAAATCTCCTTCTATGTGTTGCCTTGCTCCTCATCAGCGGTCCTCCTCGGACTCCCATGGCTGCGGCTCTACTCTCCTATCCTGGACTGGGCATCTGGAGAAGTGACTCGTTGGGGTCCCAACTGTCGGGGGCGTTGTTTGGTGGAACCTCGCCCGGTGCTTTCCTGCTCTCGCTCGACCCTTCAGGAGCTGCTGCCTGGGCTGCCGCCCGAATATCTGGAGTACGCCGATGAGTTCTCCGAGAGACAAGCCGAGAGCAGGGCAGTCTTAACAGCATTATGGGCCCCTGGGCAGAGCTGTTCACTGGGCCCCCCCAACCAACATTTATTAATATTATCTAAAGGTATGTTCACACGGCGTATTTCCACTTTAATATGGCCAAAAAAGTGCAGCGCAATTCCGGTAATTCATAGCTCTCACAGAGAACTATGAATTACGCCTCGTCTCCCCCCCGGCATACAATACAATTGTATTGTATGCCAGAAGAGAGAAGTGACCTGTCACTTCTTTGCGGCCCTTATGTGCTGCTGATAATGCAAGTCCACGACCGCCCCCCTCATCCCGATGCTTTAGAAGTACACGCTGGCCAGCACATACTTCTAAAACACACGGTGTATTGCATCACGCAACGTACACGCCCCAATACGCCGTGTGAAGATACCCTAACAATACGACTGTTTCTGTTGCGCATAGCGAACAATCAGAGATCATAGCAACCAATCAGAGCTTAGCTTTTAATTTCTCAGGGCAGTAGAGGAAATGAAAGCCGAGCTCTGATTGGTCACTATGAGCTCTGAATGGTTGCTGTGAGCTCTGATTGGCTGCTATGAGTTCTGATTGGGCGCTATGGGCAACAAAAACAGACTATTAGGCCGTTGTGATAGATGAGGCCCATTATGCTTAACCCCTAAAATCAATGACACAGCTGTATAAGGACTTGTTTTATTTGGGAGAAATTGTATTTTTGGGGGAGTAGTTTGAGTTTACATGTGCACTACCGAATAATTATTTAAAAAAAAAAAAAAAGCATTAACAGAAAAAAGTGTTTTTCTGCATTTGTTTTTTAAAATAATTTTTTACACCATTCACATTTTACACTAAATAACCTGTTAGATTAATTCTAAAGGTTATTACGGTCATGTGGATACCAAATATTTGTACTTTTTAATGCAATGTATACACAATAATTTAACTATTTTTTTGTACACTTTTTAATGTTTTTTTCCTTTTTTTTATCCCATTAAGGGATAACTATTGAAGTCTCTACAAATGGCAGGAATTGGACGAAGCCTCCGATCCCTGCCATTTAACCCTTTGATTGCTGAGGTCCGTGACTGCAGCATAATCAGAGGGGACTCCCAGTGCCCGATGGGGCCTGAGGGATATCTATACAGTCAGCCCTGGGGACCTAGACTAGCCCCAGAGCTGTCTGTGTACTAAGCCTGCTGTCAGGGCGCACTGTGTGTTACCCCAACGGCAGTGTAATGTATTAGCATACAGAAGTGTAATGTATTAGCATACAGGAGTGTAATGTATTTGCATACAGGAGTATACAGGAGTGTAATGCATTAGGAATATAGAGGTAGTGTAATTGCATTAGCAGTATACAGGATGTTTAAATATGTATTAGTATACAGGAGTATACAGGAGTGTAATGTATTAGTGTACAAGAGTATACAGGAGTGCAATTTATTAGTGTGAAAGAGTATACAGGATTGTAATGCATTAGCACACAGCAGTATACATGAGTGTAATGTATTAGCATACAGGAGTATACAGGCGTGTAATGCATTAGGAATATAGAGGAGTGTAATGCATTAGCATACAGGAGTGTAATGTATTAGTATACAGGAGTATACAGGAGTGTAATGTATTAGCATACAGGAGTATACAGGAGTGTAATGTATTAGTGTACAAGAGTATATAGGAGTGTAATGTATTAGCATACAGGAGTGTAATGTATTAGTGTACAAGAGTATACAGGAGTGTAATTTATCCATATACAGGAGTGTAATGTATTAGTGTACAAGAGTATACAGGAGTGTAATTTATCCGTATACAGGAGTGTGCCAAAACATTACGAAGTGTAAAGAAAAAAAAAAAAAAGAAAAAAGTGTAAACTAATTATCTCTTAATGGGATAAAAATAAAAATATTTTATTAAAAAATGATTGTGCATATATTACATGAAAAACAACATTACACATATTAGGTATCTACATGACTGTAATCTGTAGAATTAATCTAACAGGTTATCTAGTGTGAAATGTGAATGGTGTAAAAAATAATGTAAAAAATGCTCCAAAAACTTAATTTTTAAAAGATTCTGCAGTAATTTATTTATATACACAAACTACTCACCAAAAAGAATACAATTTCTGCCACATAAAACAATTCCGCATACAACTGCGTCATAGAAAAAAATTAATTATGACTGTTGAAATGCAGGGAGGCCAACATTTGTTGTGTCATTAAGGCTTTTTCAGGCGGAGACTTAAAGGGTTAAATTTTTCTTTACTACACAGTTTTTTTTATTGGGGAAATAGAGGTTTTGTGCAGATTTTTTTAAATTTGTCATGTACATTTTTTATTTTTTTTTTAAATCCCAATCTGTGATTAGGACTTTGTAATAGAGCAATACCTTGCTGTATTGCTGCAGCACCTGTGAGATCTAAAGGGCACAGGATGGCTGACCGCATACTGTATCATGTAACAACTTTGTGGTCATCCATCCTGTGCCCCCAGGCCGTGCAACAACTCATAAGTTCTATAGACTGCTGCATGGCCTGGGGGCACTGGACGGCTGACCACATAAAGTTGTTATATGATACAGCATGTCGTCAGCCGCCCTGACTTTTTCACTGCCCCATAGAGTCTCTGTACCTTCCTGGGATGTGCTGAGCCAGGACCCAGAGGAGCACGGCAGCTTGATAGAAGTCACTGACCGCAGCGAGGTGACTGGGAGACAGCCGAGAGGTCGAGGGGGGTAGAGAGGGAGACGTGATAAGAGGGAGTAATGAAGACTGAGCTTACATGTCCCGGCCGGCGGGGGAGGAGACTCCGTGAAGGAGGAAGGAAGGTGGGGGGGGGTGTGCTGCAGCCCTGCTCTCACTGTCCGCTCATGAGCTAATGCCGCGCAGGCAGGACAGGAGTGAAAGCAGAGACGCAGCAGTCTCTGCTCTTTTAAAGTGACAGAGGACAAGCTTATGTTTACACAGACTCCCAGCGGGCCCCCTGTTCTGATGGGGCCCCCGGGCAGGCGCCTACTGTGCCCAATGGGACAGACGACCCTGGCCGAGAGTCTTCCTCCGCATCGTCCATACGATTGCCCGATCGACTTATTGCCGGGTACCAGTCCTCCCCGGGGGTGTGTCTACCCACTGTCGGTTCCTGAGACCCAAGCCATGTCCGAGTATATCCAGGAGAATCTCCGGAAGGGGTTCATCCGAAAGTCCTTTTTCGTAAAGAAGAAGGACGGTACCTTGCGGCCCTGCATAGACTACCGGGGCTTGAACAAGATCACAGTAAAAAAACGTTACCCATTGCCGTTGATTACAGAACTTTTTGACTGCCTGCAGGGCGCCAAGACCTTCTCCAAGTTGGATTTGAGAGGGGCCTACAACTTGGTCCGAATCCGCAAGGGCGATGAATGGAAGATGGTCTTCAACACCAGGGATGGGCACTTTGAGTACCTGGTGATGCCCTTCGGACTGTGTAATGCGCCTGCCGTCTTTTAGGAGCTTGTGAATGACATCTTCAGAGGCCTCCTCTACACCTGCGTGGTGGTTTACCTTGATGACATCCTGGTGTACTCTCCTGACCACGAGACCCACCGCAGCCATGATCGTCAAGTGTTGAAGCATCTCTGGGAGAACCATCTGTATGCCAAGCAAGGGAAGTGCCTCGTCCATCAGACAAGCCTCCCGTATCTGGGATACGTCATTTCTGACCAAGGCCTACGGATGGCCCCAGCAAAACTGTCAGCCGTGTTGCAGTGGCCACGCCCAGTCGGTCTGCAGGCTATACAGCGCTTCTTGGGCTTCTGTAATTACTACCACCAATTCATTCCCCACTTCTCAACGCTAGTTGCTCCGATAGTGGCCCTTACCAGGAAACAAGTCAACCCACGCATTTGGCCCTTCGAGGCCGAAGAGGCGTTCTCGAAGCTCAAGTCCGCCGTCTCTACGGCTTCTATCCTTGCACGTCCGGATCCCGCGAAACCCTTCACGCTGGAAGTGGATGCCTTGTCTGTGGGAGCCAGAGCAGTTCTTACGCAAAAAGGGCCCAAGGGTAAGACTGTAACGTGTGGCTTCTTTTCCAAAACTTTTTCATCGGCCGAGAGGAATTACACGATTGGCGACCGGGAGCTACTGGCCATAAAACTGGCCCTGGAGGAATGGCGTTATCTGCTGGAAAGTGGCCGTTTTCCCATCCGCATCTACTCAGACCACAAAAACCTCCAATATCTCCAGAAGGCTCAGCGACTTAACCCACGCCAGGCTAGGTGGTCACTCTTCTTTTCCCGGTTCGATTACCAAATCCACTTCCGGCCTGCAGAGAAGAATGTGAGAGCTGACGCTTTCTCCCGTGCCTCCGACGTGGTGGGTGAAGACACTACTCTAGAAAACCTAATTCCCCCAGAACTTCGTGTCTCGGCAGCTCCAGTTGACCTCCGGAAGGTTCCTCCTGGAAGGACTTACGTGCGCCGTGCTCTCCGCAGACGTATCCTAAATGGGGGCATTGCTCAGTGGTGGCCGGTCATCCCGGCGCCCGAAGAACGTTCCACCTGATATCCCGGTTCTATTGGTGGCCAGAACTTGAAAG
Source organism: Phyllomedusa bahiana (assembly GCA_025379985.1). NCBI lineage: Eukaryota > Metazoa > Chordata > Amphibia > Anura > Hylidae > Phyllomedusa > Phyllomedusa bahiana. The sequence goes on along the minus strand of JAODAL010028877.1, from coordinate 28,576 downwards.
GGATGTCAAGGACTTTGTTTCGTCTTGTGACTCCTGTGCCCGCAACAAGACGCCACGTCACAAGCCGGCGGGCCTAATACAGCCACTACCCATCCCAACTCAACCTTGGACCAACATTTCTATGGACTTCATAACTGATCTCCCTCCTTCGTCTGGCAACACCATTATCTGGGTAATCACGGATCGCTTCTCCAAAATGGCGCGTTTTGTCCCGTTGCCAGGCCTGCCATCTGCCTCCCGCCTGGCGGAGCTATTCTTTCTTCATGTGTTCCGTCTGCATGGACTCCCTCAGCAAATCGTCTCGGACCGGGGAGTTCAGTTTGTCTTCAGGTTTTGGCGAGCCCTGTGTGCCCAACCTCAGGTGAATCTCGACTTCTCTTCAGCTTACCACCCGCAGACGAATGGCCAGGTAGAGACGGTCAACCAGGTCTTGGGATGTTACCTTCGCCATTTCGTCTCGGCACGTCAAGATGATTGGTCCAACTTGCTGCCATGGGCGGAGTTCTCTTATAACTCCCTAGAGTCAGATTCCGCGGGGGCCTCCCCCTTCTACATCGTGTATGGCCTGCATCCCCGCCCCCCTCTCCCTCTGGCAACCTCCACCGAGGTCCTGGCGGCGGACGCACTGGTTCAAGACATGAAGGCCATTTGGTCCCAGACCCGTCAGTCTCTGCTCCGCGCTTCCGAGCGCACCAAGGCTCAAGCGGACAAAAGAAGAATCCCTCCTCCGGTTTTCTCCCCAGGTGACAAGGTGTGGCTCACGGCCAGATATGTCTGCTTTAAGATGCCTTCCCACAAACTGGGACCCTGTTTCCTGGGACCCTTTGAGGTCAACAGCCGCATTAATCCGGTGTCCTACAAACTCCGGCTCCCCCCTACCATGAGAATCCCCAACTCATTTCATGTCTCCTTACAGAAACCCCTGGTCCTTAACCACTTTTCCCAGAAGGCTATTCCTCCTCCATCTGTGGCTGATGTGCCCAATGTCTTCAAGGTCAAGGAGATTCTGGGTAAGAGGAGAACTAGAGGGAAAAAATACTTTTTAGTGGACTGGAAGGGGTTCGGGCCTGAAGAGAGGTCTTGGGAGCCGGAGGAGAACATCTTGAACTGCAGCCTCATCCAGAGATTCCTCCACTCTAGGAAGAAGGGGGGGCCCAAAGGGGGGGTACTGTCACGGACGCCACTGCGACCCCCGTCCCGGGTCACGGGTGCGCCCATGCTCCGACACCCAGCGGCGCCCCGTCCCGCACGTCAGGTTCGGGATCCGCTCACCTCCCTGCCCGTGCCGGTACCCACTTACCCGGCCACGATCCTGCTCTGTCCGCCTCTGGTCCCCAGCGTGCGCGGCGCCGCCCCCTAGGGCGCGCGCGCACCGGCAGTGTGAAATTTAAAGGGACAGTGCGCCGATAATTGGTCATTGCCGGGCACTGTCCCTATTTAAGTCCGGCCCCTTCCTGGCGGCCTTTGCCGGATCCTTGGTGTATTCCTGTTGGAGAAAGCCTTCCAGTGTTGTCTAGTCTTGCCTTTCCGTGTACCGAACCTCGAGCCTACGTTTACCGACCACGAACCTTGCCGCCAGCCCTGACCTTCTGCCTGTCTACGACCAAGAGCCTCCTGCCTGTCCCCGACTACGAGACTGCCTGCCGATTCTGTACCTCGCCTACCCTTGTCCGCCATCGCAGGCAAGCCCCCGCCAGTGGAAGCGACCTGGTAGACTCCTGCTGCAGCAAGTCCATCCCGCTTTGCGGCGGGCTCTGGTGAATACCGGGACCTACTTAGATTCCGCTCCCTGGTGTGGGCTTACACCATCGCCTGCGGTGGTCCAGTGGATCCACCTCCAGACTGTTACAACTGCTACACGGAGCAGGCTAACCGGACTTCAAGAATGCTTCCTCGCATAGGGTATGGTGCTATGGATTCGACGAAAGCATGCTGGAGGTGGAGCCAATAAATAGGGCCAGCGGCCGGCAATCAACCAATTGCAGGCGTGCTGGCCTTTTAAATCTCAAAGAGCCGGCGCACCCTAGGGAGCGGGGACGCGCGTGCCCGGCAGCCGATGGACGCGAGGAAGCAGGAGCGGGTTGCAGTAAGCAGATGCGCTCAGGAGAGCGAGTGCTCCCGCACGGGGTCCGGCGGAGGCACGGGTGCACCCACAGCCCATGCTGTGGGCTGCCGTACGACCCGTAACAGTACTCCTCCCCCCTTCAGTCTCCACCTCCTTCTGGCGTGGAAAAACCTCTGAAGTAATTCTCGGTCCATAATGTCCTCCGGCTCCCATGATCTTTCTTCTGGCCCAAACCCCTTCCAGCCGATAAGGAAATAACGCTTCCTCTTGGTTGTCTTCATGACCAAAATTTCCTTTACGGCGAAGACATCCGAAGTATCAGCCACCGGGGAAGGGGGCGCCACCTTCTGAGAAAACCTATTTAAGATGAATGGTTTGAGCAGAGAGACATGGAAGGAGTTCGGGATGCACATAGTGGGAGGGAGCCGGAGCTTGTAGGCCACGGGATTAATGCTCTTCAGGACCACAAATGGACCAAGGTAACGAGGACCCAGCTTGTAGATGGGAATTTTCAGACAGACATACTTTGAAGACAGTCAGACTTTATCCCCAGGAGCAAAAGACGGTGAAGGTCTTCTACTCTTGTCTGCCCTATTCTTCATTTGAGCGGAGGCCTGACGCAGAGAATGCTGCGTGTCCTTCCAAGTGGCCTTTAGATCCCAGACCAACATATCCACGGCGGGAACGTCTGAAGCTGATGACAGTGGGAGGGGAGGGTGTGGATGTTGTCCATACACCACAAAGAAGGGTGAGGCACCCGTCGATTCAGAATCCAGGGAGTTGTAAGAGAATTCCGCCCAGGACAACAAGCTGGACCAGTCTTCCTGTCGAGCCGACACAAAATGGCGTAGGTAATTCCCCAGGATCTGGATGACCCGTTCCACCTGCCCGTTAGACTGTGGATGGTAGGCTGAGGAAAAGTCCAAATTTACCTTCAACTGGGACCCGCCAGAATCGGGACACGAACTGTACTCCCCGATCCGATGCAATATGTCGTGGAAGACCATGCAGGCGAAATATATGTTGAAAAAACAAAGTTACGAGGTGAGGGGCAGAGGGCAATCCGGGTAGAGGAACGAAATGTGACATTTTCGAGAAACGGTCAGTAACAACCCATATGACCATATTGCCGGCAGAAGGAGGAAGGTCCGTGATAAAATCCATGGCTATGTGAGACCACGGCCGACCCGGGATGGGCAATGGCAGGAGTAGCCCCACAGGCTTGAGATGGGACATCTTATTACGAGCACAATTAGGACATGACACGACAAAGTCTTTGACATCCTTGACAAGCTCCAGTCACCAATAGTAGCGGGGAATAAGCTGACCCATCTTCCACACCCCAGGGTGGCCGGCTATCCAAGAGCAGTGTCCCCACTTCAAATTTTCCGCCGAAGCGCAGGACGCATATAGCTCTCGCCTGGAGGTACCTGCCGGAGATCTACAGGGGCCGCAGAAATCAAACGTTCCGTTAGAATAATATGACACGGAGGTGGCTCTTTGCCTAAAACGTCAGAGGCGCAGGACAGGACATCAGCCTTAATGTTCTTCTCGGCGGGGCGGAAGTGGATGGTGAAATTGAAACGAGAGAAAAAGAGAGACCAGCGGGCTTGTCAATGGTTAAGGCACTTGTCCGTCTGAAGGTACGCGACGTTCTTGTGGTCCGAGTAGATCGTGACTGGATGCCGAGCTCCCTCCAGAAGATGACACCACTCCTGCAGGGCAAGCTTAATGGCTAGGAGCTCATGGTCCCCAATCGTGTAGTTCTTCTCTGCGGGAGAAAAGGTCTTGGAGAATAATCCACATGTGAGTAAGCACTGCCCCCGCTCCTACCACCGAAGGATCAACCTCCAGGAAAAAAGGTTTCTCGGTGTCGGGTCGCGATAAGGCAGGAGCCCAGGCGCCTGCCGTTTTAAGTCGGGAGAATGCGTCTTCAGTCGCTTATGGCCACTGCTTTGGGTTGCCACGCTTCCCAGTAAAAGCCACAATAGGAGCTTCCACCAAGGAGAAGTAGGGGATAAACTAGCGGTAGTAGTTGGCATAGCCTAAGAAGCGTTGTATGGCCCGAAGGCCAACTGGACAAGGCCACTGCAAAACGGTGGACAGTATGGCTGGGTCCATTTGGAGTCCCTTATCCAAAATAATGTAGCTGAGGAAGGGCAGACTGGTTTGATGGAACCAGCACTTCTCCAGCTTAGTGTATAGACGTTTTTCCCGCAAACGTCTAAGGACCTGACGCACATGCAGATGGTGGGCCTTCACGTCCAGTGAGAAGACCAAAATGTCATCCAAGTACACGATGACACAAGTGTACAGGACATCCCAGAAAATCTCGTTAACAAACTCCTGGAAGACTGCCGGAGCATTACACAGGCCGAAGGGCATAACCAAATACTCGAAATGCCCGCTGCGGGTGTTAACCACCGTCTTCAACTCATCCCCCGCTTGAATGCAGATGAGATTGTAGGCCCCACGCAAGTCCAATTTGTAGAAAATCCTAGCCCCCATGAAGCCGATCGAAGAGCTCCATAATAAGCGGCAGCGGGTAGTGGTTTTTCACAGTGATCTTGTTAAGCCCGCGATAGTCAATGCAGGGACGGAGCGAGCTGTCCTTAGTCTCCACAAAGAAAAATCCTGCTCCGGCTGGAGAAGTGGATTTACAGATGAAGCCCTTCTTGAGGTTCTCCTGGATATAGGCCGACATGGCCTCGGTCCCGGGGACTGACAAAGGATAGACCCTACCCCGAGGAGGACTCCTACCCGGCAGCAAGTCAATAGGGCAATCGTACGGGTGATGAGGGAGCAGTCTTTCTGCCTGCTTCTCAGAGAACACATCCGCAAAGTTCTGATATTCTGCTGGTAGGCCTGGTAGAGGTTCCGGGGGCATTGATGTGGGGGGCACCAGGCGAGGTGCTACCAGACAACGGGAGTGACAGTCTGGTTCACAACGCGTTACTTCGCCCGTTTTCCAGTCCAGCATGGTACCGCAGCCATGGCAGCCCCAACAGGATCGCTGAAGAGGAGCGGTAAAGCACATAAAACATGATCTTCTCTTTGTGTAACGCCCCAACATGCAGGAACCCCAGCTCTGTGCGGAATTAGAGTTCTCCGCTGACAGACGAAATGGCCAGTGGCTTCTTAAGGTGAGTCAGCGGAAGACGAAGCTTTGTCTCCAAAGCTGCGTCCATAAAATTCTCAGCGGACCCAGAATCCGGAAAAGTGGGAACTTGGATTTGCACTCAGGACCCAGTCACAACCCGTACGGGCATGGTCAAGTGAAAAAGGAAACTATTCACAAACCTAGGAACGCCTCTCCCACATGGCCTAGGTGCGTGCGTTTTCCGTACATAGTGGACAGTCTCAAAGAAAGTGCTCCGGGCTGGCGCAAAATAGGCAGAGGTTCTTCTCCCATCATCGCGCAAGTTCCTGCTGAGACAGATGAGCTCTATCCACCTGCAATAGGTTCCTCCACACAATTTGCGGGGGGGGCAGAGGAGGCCCTCGGGGAAAACACTGGGCCAGATGGGGCAGACGGCAGTTACGGAAGGGCTCGCGCTCCTGATGGAGTTCCTCCTACCTCTCACGAAAACGCACGTCGATGCGGGTGGCTAGATGGATCAGCTCACCCAGGGACGAGGGCAAGTCTCGCAAAGCCAGCACATCCTTTACCCGAATGGGGAGCCCCTTTTTGAATGTGGCGCACAGGGCTGCCTTGTTCCAGGAGAGTTCCGAGGCTAAAGTGTGGAACTGCACAGCGTAGTCCCCAACGGAGGAGTCACCTTGTCGCAGATTCAGAAGAGCCTTTTTCGGCGTTGGAGGCACGCGCAGGTTCCTCGAAGTCGTTGCGAAACTCTGCCAAAAAAACCTGGAGATCGGACGTCACTGGGTCGCTTCTGTCCCAAAGTGTCCCAGGCCAGGGCTTTCCCAGAGAGAAGACTGACCACGAAAGCCATCTTGGAGCGCTCTGTAGAAAACTGGTTGGCCATAAGTTCCACGTGCATGGAGCATTGGGTGATGAACCCCCTGCACAATTTAGGGTCCCCATAAAACTTCGTCGGCAGCGATAACCGGAGCTTGGTACCGACGGTCGCCACGGTAGCCGAAGACGTAACCTGCGGAGAGGACTGTGGCTGGCGTGGCTGGGCAGAGAAGAAATGCTGCACCATAACGGATAGCTGATGCAGCTGCTGAGCTTGTTGTGACAGTTGCTAAGTCTGCTGGGCCACGATGGTGGTGAGGTCGGCAACACTGGGCAATGGCACCTTGGCGGGATCCATGGCCGAATACAACTGTAACAACTGGGAGTAGTGGATCCACTGGACCACCGCAAGCAATGGTACGGCCCACACCAGGGAGCGGAGTCTAAGTGGGTCCCGGCATTCACCAGAGCCTGCCGCAAGGCGGGATGGACTTGCCGCGGCGGGATTCCACCAGGTCACTACCCCCGATGTGTTCCACTTGCGGAGGCAGCCGAGGTGCAACACGGTACAAAATCGGCAGACGAACTCATAAACGGGGACAGGCCAGAAGGTCAGGGCAGGCAGCGAAGGTTCGTGGTCGAAGGACGTGCGCAATCAGGACTGGCACACAGAGCAGGCTAACCGGACTTCAAGAAGGCTTCCTCGCATAGGGTATGGCACTATGGATTCGGCGAGAGCATGCTGGAAGTGGAGCCAATATATAGGGCCAGCGGTCGGCAATCAACCAATTACCGGCGCGCTGGCCTTTTAAATCTCAAAGAGCCAGCACGCGGCGCCCTAGGGATCAGGGACGCGTGCTCCCGGCAGCCGACAGACGCGAGGAAGCAGGAGCGGGGTGCGGTAAGCAGATGCGCTCAGGAGAGCGAGTGTGCCCGCGCCCCTCTATGCCACTCACTCCCAGCGCATGGGGACCGACTGAGGCACATGTGCGCCCGCAGCCCATCCTGCGGGCAGTAGCGCGACCTGTGACAATTAGGTAGGTATATAGCACCCCTTTAAGTAGGTAGATTTAAAGACCCTCCTATAAGAAGGTATTTCCCCACCCTGAAGATTGTGCCCTGAGGCCTGTGTTCTCTTCAACCCAGGATTGCCCGACGCGGCCGGTGATTCTTTTTCCCTGATGATTGTGCTGGAAGCCTCTCCTTAAATATTATGCCTCCAGATTATACTCTCAACAACCATACTAGGACAGAGGTACCATCAAGACAGCACTCCTGTCTTGGGCCCTGGTTAAATTTTAAGAAAAAGGGGCCTGCTGATATGGTGCAAGATAAGAACTAGTAATGGGATAGGTTCCAGATGCTTTGGTTGTATGGAGTCCTGAAATAACTTATGGCAGCTCTGTGCTAGGATTATACTATGCTGCTTAGGCGTGGCTGTAAAGCCTATGTAAACTATTGAAGATTTTGCTTTCTAGCCTCTGCTCTCCTCCTTCCTTTGGGATTATGTTGTGTGTTCTTCACTGCCCCTTAAAGACTTTACCTGCGGCCTCGATCCCAGGATTGTACCTTGAAGTCTATGATGTCCCTTTAGCTACTGATGCCATCTGTGCAGAGAAGACAGTCCCCATACTGTATAGGATGGACATTGGCCTGGCACTTTCTTTGGTCAGTCCAGCTATGGACTGCTGTAGTCTAAGGAGGGAACCTCAAGGGTGAGTAAGCGGAGGTGTCTTTTGATTTGCTAGTTTGGGGAGCAGCAGATAGAAGCATTCACTTTGCATTATAAACACAGGGTGGCGGCAATGGTTGCAAACCAACTGTCCATTGCCTTGCCAACCACCATTAAAAGTTCTTTTGTATTGTGGGAAGAGGTGCTGTGTTTGGGTGTGTCGTGTACCGACAGTTAATGACTTAACAAGACAACTATTCTGGGATTGATGATGCTTTTACTCTTATCCTTCCACGACTGTGTGCATTACATACAGTGTCCTGGCACCTAGCAGCTTCAGCTTCCACACACGCAGCTAACGAGGGGTCCTCCTCTTGCCCGCCTCACTGCTCTACCTGAACGTTCTCATTGGCTTCCTCCACTATAGCTCAGGCCTTCTGCTGCACTTCCTGCTGCTCCCCGGATTGGTGCCTTTTATCCGGACACTCACTGACTCTAGAACGGGGACCTTTCCCCAGCATCCCCCAGATTTTATACTTTCCAACTTAAACTATATACAAGTCCATGGCTCGCTAGCCTCTCCAAACGATAGCCATAAGTATCTGCCACCCCTTATGGCCACTCCAGCACTCCTCTTCTGAGGGTCACACTTCTCTGCCCAGTCTTCTTCTTTCACTACACACTGACTCTGCAGCTTCCCCCGAGCTGACAGGCTGGCCCCCCCATCTCTCTTAGCCCAGCTCCTCCCCTCAAGCGCTCTTTCAAGCAACTTTCCCTGTCTCACTCCACACATACAGGCCCAAATTGCATGCCTACAAGTGAACCATTAAAGGGGTTGTCTCACTACATTGATTCATCTTACCTCAGTCCTGTTTTCTTGGTTTCATTTTGAATTCAGGGGCGTGTTCACTGACTTCTACTAGGCTGCAGTAGAATCCAGGTCTGAAGCTATAGCAACCACTGCTTTCAGCTTATCAGGAGGGATCAAACAGGTCTGTAGCTACAGCAACCTGAGGAGCTGATGCAACACATACAAGAGGGGATATCTCAGAACAGGTAGGACACTGTTAATGGACACACATTGCAAAGTGACTTGTTTTTGCAAGATCTTTAACATAAAAAGCAATCCTTGTAGTGAGACAACCCCTTTAACTCTTACCTGCCAAAACCAGGTCCCCTTTCTCCCTGGTTTCCCATGGCTACCTACTATGCTACACAAGTATAGGTAACTGCAACCCAAGTATATTTACTACCCCTTACACATTCATTACCATTCAGTTTGTGCTGCGAAGAAGAGAAGAGCATAACTCATCACCCTTTATATCTCTGCATTTCCCCGTGTGGTGCATGAACTCAACAACCAGCCCTTCCCCTATTTTAACCAGTTCTTTTTTTAAGCAGTATGTGGCTGCTTTAAAATGTGAGAACAATTCTTTGAACTCTTGTTTAAGGATAAAAAAAACTCAAAAAAGTTAGGTATAAACCTGCAATTTTGGCAAGTTGTCCATTTCTGTGAGGCTTAAGGAAGCAATATGAATGTTTATAGTCTAAATGATCCTATGAGAAATAACAGTTTCCACCCCTTACATTTATTACTATCTTTAACCATAGTAAAATAATCCACAAGGTTGATAATCCAGCACACTTCCATTCCCTCTGTGCCTGTTTTCTGGACCTTTACTGTATTAACCCATATCAGCTCATATCATAAAAATGTCATTTGTGTTTTATGGTAGTGTTACTGCAGCTCCATAAATGAACATTTCTCGCATATCCCTATAAAACACGAAATAAATATATCATATTGTGTTCTCTCCTTGCACTCAGTGAATGTGGATTATGACTGACTTTTATTTGTTTTGTCAGTTTATGGATAAGTACAGCCCTGACATATCTTATATGCTTTATGGTAATGCAGTAAAAAAGTAAGCAATTTCTTGCAAGTTTTGATTCTACACATACGAATGTTTATGGAAACTAAATTAGTAGGAATCATTATAAATTAGTGCAACATAAAGGGATTTTCCAAGATTTTTAATAACCCCAGTACTGCCTGGGACTGAGTTAGGCCTCGTTCACACGGCATTATTTTTGCCACGGATTTGGCGGCCCTACTGCGCGCCGGATTGGCGCTGCAGTACCGGCGCCAATCCGCGGCAGCCAATTACGGTAATCCACTACTCTCATAGAGAACAGTGGAATCCGTCGCTCCTCCCGCTCGGCGAATCCGCCGCGGGGGGAGAAAAATGACATGCACATTTTTTTACGGCGCGTACGCGCCGTAGATTAAAGCATTGTTTTTGGGGCTGGTAGCGGCGCCCCCGCCACCCCTCCGGACCGCCCCCGTCCCGCCCCTTATTCACGGCGGATTTGTGAGCTCAATACGGCTCACCAATCCGTCGGGAATAAGCCGTGTGAACACGGCCTTAAAATAAAAAATTATCCAGTGGCCGATCGCACATCCCTTCCAATTTCAGAGACAATATGTCCTGGCTTGGTCCCATAGGCCTCGTTCACACGGCTTATTTGGGCGTTGATTGGAGCCGTACTGCGAGCCGTATTTGCGCTGCAGTACGGCTCCAATACAACCCAGTAACAACAGTAAACCACAGCACTCAAAGAGAAATATGGATTCCGTCTCTCCTACCTGTCCGGCGAAAACGCCGGGCGGGGAGAAAGTGACATGTGAATTATTTACAGCGCGTACGCGCCGTAGATAATGACAGTCTATGGGGCCGGCGAGCTGCCAGCCCCTCACCCCGCCCGCACCGCGCTGCACGGCTGCCGGCATAATTGCGGGGCGAAATCCAATTATGTTTTACATGTGTTCAGTCTTGGTTTTCTGTGACTCCACCTCAGATAAGTATGGAAGACAGAAGACCATACAGAGGGTTGCAAAAGTATTAATGTACCTCCCAAGTATCGCTAGTTTGGAGGGACAGTCCCTATTTTTTATCCTTGTTCCTCTTAGCTCCATGTTTTGTGTGGATGGATGTCAGAGGGCTGGTCCAATCACACCTTTGGCCGGAACTCTGATATCTTACTTATAGTTTGCATGACCCTTTGCTCTTTGCATGTCATAGCCTTTACGTGTACTTGTGTGCTTATTCTCTTTAGTCTTGTTTGGTTACTAATTTTGTGTCTGTCCTCTGACCTTCCTTTTGCCTTACGATTCAGTACTGCGTTGCTTTCTCCAACTTTGACCTATTCCACCTGACTTCCCGAATTTGTGCTTGTTTGTCTTGTCCATTTCATGTTTGTCATGAACTCAGGGTAGGGACCGCCGCCCAATTGCCACCGACTTTCCAGTGATGTGCAGGCAAGTAGGAATGGACAGATTGGGGGGCCTAGAGTCAGGGCTCACCGTCTCTGTCCCTTTCCGTTCCTCTGCTCCAGGAGTCCCTAACACAGCTGTTTTGTGAAGGACTCAGAGGATTGTTACAGAACATTAGTGAAGAAACAGCATCATGAAAACCAACGAACACACCGGACAGCTCAGAAATTAAGATGTGGCAAAGTGTATTGCAGGGTTAGGTTTAAAAAAAAAATAGCTCACGCGCTGAACATTTTACAGAACACTGTTCAGTCTATCATCTATAAATGGAATGAGGAAGATGACACAACTGCTAACTGACCAAGACATGGTCGTCAACTAAAACTGACAGTCCAGACAAAGAGAGCACAAGCAGAGCACTTATTAGAAAAACAGCCAAGAGTTCACAGCTCAGGTGAGAGAATCTGTTCATAGGACAACTATTAGTTATGTACTCCACAAATCTGGCCTTTATGGAAGACTGACAAGAAGACACCCCTTTTTTAAAGCAAGCCATAAAAAGTTTGTTTTCAGTTTCCAAAAAGGTATGTAGAGTACACAGCAAGCATGTGGACAAAATTGAATGTTTTGACCCAGTCAAAGTCCAGACCTAAATCCTATTGAGAATCCGGGGCATGACTTGCTGTTTTTAAATGTTCTCCAACCAATCTGACTGAGCAAGAGTTATTTTGCAAAGAAGAAATGGCAAAAATTCCAACCGCTTGATGTGCAAAGCTGGTAGAGGCATAACCCAAGAGACTTGCATGCCACACTTTCAGTTTTTAAATTGGCAAAAATTAATTTTAAAAAAAAGGATCACTTTTAGTGATGAGCGATTACGTTGACTATCGTCATCGGGTCGATAGTCGATATCGGCAATTATCAATAAGATATCCGATAGTCGATAATAGATTATCGCCGATTACCATTACAGTTTATGGGAGAGGAACAACACCTTCATTCTTACACCCAAACAAGGATGGATAAGCTTGAATTAACACCACAATCAGTCAAATGGATAGTGCTACATACTTAGGCAACACACTTAGGTTTAAAAGCCATAAAGCAAAAAACTCACCGACCATCACTATCCCTGTCTTGCACCACAGTACATGACCCTTAAACATTCATGACCCACAAAATTAAAAGTGCCAGAGAGGCAGTATCATTATTAGTGATTATTATTATTATTATTATTATATTAACATTTATTTTGGAGCGCCCTTGCTCCAGGCGCCTGTACATTTCCAGGCGGGTACATAATAACATGTGGTCCAAACATTACAAAGTGACCATAAGTGACTAACAACTGTACAGGGAAAAAGTTCCAGCCCGCGAGGGCTTACAATCTACAGGGAGGGTTGAAGAGACAGAAGGTGTGGGCAGACAAGTTTGTGGGCGGAGCAGTGCAACCCTTTAATGTTGGTTATAGGCAATCCTGAGAGAGGTAGGTTTCAGGTTACGTTTGAGACCGGTGAGAGAGGGGGAGAGTCTGATGTGTTGGGGCAGTGAGTTCCAGAGTGTGGGAAAAGCACGAGAGAAGTCTTGGAGACGGTTATAGAGAGTGAGGTGTAAAAGGAGAGCAGAGGGAGATAGGTCCTTGAGAAGCGGAGGTTGCCGTGAGGAGGTATTGAGATTAGGCAGAGATGATGAAGGTTAGAGGTTTATGGAGAGCCTTGTAGGTCCGAAGCTGCTAGCTTGAACAGATTCGCTGGCAATGGGAAGTATGATTTGAACCATCATTTTACTTGAAAGGACATTAATATCCTTGTCGCTGGAATGCAGCATGAGCCCCAAACTGCAATGACCCCAGATTAAAAAAGTGACGGGAAAAGGATTCTGTTCAACCACCATTTTTTAGTTGAACTGGACAATAACTATATCTGTCTTGTACCGCAGTATGACCAATAAAACCTGTCTGACCCACAATTAAAAAAGTGCTTGTGTTAAAGGAGTCTTTCAACCACCATTATAGATTGAACTGGACATTGACTTACCTGTTTCTGACCACAGTAATACTATTAAACCTGTCTGACCCACAGATTAAAAGTGCCGAAAGAAGGAGTCTTTGAACCACCATTTTAGTTGAACTGGACATTGACTATACCAGTCCTGGGTCACAGCATGAGCCCTTAACCTGCCATGAGCCCCAATTTAATAAAGTACCGCAAAAGGAAAATGGGGTACCCCCCCCCCCCCCCCCCCCCCCCCTTTTTTTTTTTTGAACCCCCATTTTTTAGTTTCACTGACATAGATCCCTGTCCTGGGCCCCAGCTTGAGCCCCAAACCTGCGTGACCCACAGATTAAAAAGTGCCCGAAAAAGGGTCTTTCACACCATTTTATTTGAACTGGACATGACTATATCTGTCCGTACCGCAGAATGACCCTTAAACCAGTCTGACCCCCGAGATTAAAAAGTGACGGAAAAAGGAGTCTATCAAGCCACCATAATTAGTTCACTGGACATGAATATACTGTGCCGTACCACAGCATGACCCCTAAACCTGTCTTGACCCACAATCAAAAGTGCACTATGCTATTTATGTACAGTGATTAGTCATTTAGTATATATTTTTTGGTAACTGACATTTGTTTACGAATTTATTTAGGAAGTTTTATATATAGTTTTACATTATTATCATTTTGCTTTTTTTCAAGTGTGAAACAAACAACATACACCCTCCCTGCAGTTATTAAAGGTATTTTTTTACTACGTGTAGATGTGTTAATTCGCGCACACCCATAAGTAATAAAATGTCCTAATCATTCCCCAAGAACACATCCTTAGTTGAGAAAACATTTGCTCTCCTGTCTCTGAGAGTGATTCAGCCAATCAATTCAAGGGTTTCATAGTTTTCCTCCAAATCCATCTTCAGTGATTAGGGACAGACCCCCTTGAGAACACATGATGCGACCCCATAGTGACTCCATCCCCAGAAAATTTTAAGCCTCAAATTGTTCAATTTGTGTCAATCCCTGTGGCAATTTTTTACACTACTTAACCTCACAGAAATCACTTTTTTTCAAAATATGATTTTTTTAGAGAAATTTGAAGCACTCCCCTATTGCCCCTGACAGTGGGAGCCAGTGCCTGCCATCACCAAGTTTAACACGGAGGTCAAGCTGCCAGGCCAGACTTACAGAGGGTGCGGTGAAGCCCAGGCTATCCGTCCTGTCCTCAATTAACACGCAGGTTCAGCTGCCAGGGCCGAGTTACATTACGGAGCGGTGGATAGCCCAGGCTGGCGTCCCGTCATCTATTTTACACGAAAAAAATGCCCCTTATGACGCAGCAACGAAAAACAGTCGAGCTGAAAAAACGTAAGATGCGCGGAAGGCGGAAGTGTGAGGTAAGACCCCAGCCTCCTCAGTACACAGTCAAACCAGGTAGCACTTTTCCCCTCCCGATGATGCGGACCAATGAGCCCCCCCCTTTTTTTCCCAACTTGGAACTACTGGGTGTTTAACGCTTTCTGTTCCACCCAGGTTCCCTTTTTCTTGGCATTCTTTTTTCTCTTTTACTCAACATGCAGGATAAATTGTCATCTGTTCTTTGTCCGTGCTCCATACTGCCAATTCCCTCTGAATAACCTACATCTGTCAGATCTTCCTGTACCGACCCTAGTCAATTCAGAGAATTATTTTTACCAGCTGTTTTGTACATGCAAGTTTTTAGTAATGTATAATTCTAGAAAACACATTTTTAAAATAGGATGGAATCCACCATGTCTCTTTTTGTTTCTCTATTTTTAATGTAATTAAATGGTTATGTCTCAATACAGGGTTTGCAGCTTATGTTAAAGATCTGTAAAAACATCATTTTTCAATAGTGTCCATTAACAGTGTCCTTACCTATTCCTGTTTCTGACAGCACCATCACCCTTGACCACTCTTGACATTGTGAAGAACAAATGTCTGTTAAGAAACAACATTTTTTTATAATAGGACCTGTATAATAGCTGCATGTCAAAGCAAAATGCCCCCAAAAATTCAAAGCATGACCCTGAGCCACTTTTGACAATTGTGAAGAACAAATGTCTGTTAGAAACAACATTTTTTTATAATAGGACCAGTATATAGCTCATGTCAAGCAAAATGCCCCAAAAATTCAAAGCATGACCCTTGAGCCCACTTTTGACATTTGAAGACAAATGTCTTTAGAAACAACATTTTTAAGAATAGACCCGTAGTGTTTGCTGCCTTTTCAAAGCAGCATGACCCTAAAAATTATAAAAATGACTTGTTTAAAATGTGAGGGAAGAAATGCCATATAGAAGGCACAATTCTGTTTCCAAAGGACCATGATATATAGCAGTATCTCACAGCAACATGACCCCAAAAATTAAAAAAAGTACTTCTCAGCAACTAATAAAAATAGTGAGAGGAAATGCCCAGTTTAGAAGCCACATTCTATGCCAAAGGACCATAATATAGCTGTATCTCACAGCAACGTCCCCTAAAAAATTATAAATAATTCTTTCTCAGCCAATATTAAGAAATTGATGGAGAAATACACTGTAGAAGCCACATTTCTGTTCCAAAAGGACCATATATGATGAGCTGTATCCACAGCTACATGACCCCAAAAAATTATAAAAATGACTTTCGCACCACGATAAAAAATTGTGATGGAGAATTGCCACTTAAAGCCACATTACTGTTCCAGGACGCATGATTATTGCAGTACTCACAGCAACATGACCCCAAAAATTATAAAATATGACTTCTCAAGCCACTATTAAAAATTGAGATGGAGAAAATTACACTGAAAAAGCCACATTTCAGTTCCAAAGGAACCATAATTAGAGCTGTAACTCACAGCAAATGACCTCAAAACACACTTACAATGCAAAAACTTCTAAAGAAACGTGAGTAAATGGAATACAGTTGGTTGTCATGAAACCTTGCCTGTCATTACATCCTCCTCACAAGCAAAACAGCAAAATTAATGTTGGAAAAAGGGAATAAAAATTTGGGGAAAATTTTTTTTAAAAAAAAAAGTTTTCAAAGGTGTGTTTTGGGGTTGCCTGCATTGCATGCGTTGGGGAGGTGGTAAATAAAAATTCCGAGGGCACCCTTTTGGGTTTTTGCCCCTTCCCTTTGCCGCTACGGCTACTTGACACTTACGCTATCACTTTTCTGAAATTTTTTTCCACCATGCATTTGAAGACGGAAGCAGACGCCTCCCGTTTATCAATCAGCAAGGGTTCCCCTTTCCCCGCATTTTTTCTCTTATTTGGGGGGTGGAAGGGAAAATGCTGAGTTCTGTTTTTTCCGGGGGTCCAGGGGATGCCCCCCATAACTGTTGTTCATTTTGATGGGCCCAAAGGGGGATCATGTTGAGGAAAGGGGCTCCAAACACTCATGTGGAGCTGGCCTTTATTTCCCAAACTCTGGTCGAGAGGACTACAAACTCATCTTCCCATCTTCCTCCCCGCCTCAAATTGGCCAAAATCTTTCCAAGGAGGGGCGTCGGTAAAGCGGGGTCAGGAAAACCTCCTCCTCCGTTCCTCCGGCACAGCTTCAACCAGCCCGACTTGCTTCAGATGACACCCTGAGAGCTGAGGCGCCGCCTTCATAGCCCGACCCCAAACCACTGCCAATGAAGACCGATAAAATTGAGAAACTGTCGGGCCTTGGGGATTCCAAGGGAGAGAAAGGCTCCGTGTCCCATCTGTGTCCGTCCCCTCCTCCCGCTGTGGCCCGATGTTTCAGGTGTCCAACGATCTTTCCCCAAAATAAGATCCCCAAAATTTGCTCAGTGAAAGGGCATTGTCCGCACTGACCATTTTGGTGGCTTCTTCAAAATGGAAAGGGAGGTGCAGAGCTTTTTCATCCCTCCACTCTCGGGGGCTCAACCCCCCGAGTCCCACCGCGTTTAGCATTGGGCATTCGTTTGCGAATGGCATTGCGCTGCTGCCCCAATCCTGGGAAAATGGAGGGTGGAATTCCACGTTTGCCATCAACAATAGACGGTTGACGGGGGAGGGCCCAATACCTCCAACCCGCCAGGCGGGACGAAGCAGGGTGCAAACGGTGGAAGTGTGAACTCAGCCCTCGACCCTTTTCCTGCAGGCAGTCCAACCCGGGTAGCCTTTAGAAATTTCTGGCCCGAAAAATTTCTGAAAGTCCCAGGCGGGGATGTGCTCCCCCCTACCAAATTCAAAGGGGGGGGGGGGCGGCCGAAAGATTTCGCCCTTTTACCCGCACACCACCTTGCCTGGCAAAAGGTTCTTGTCCCCCCACCAGCGCTGGGTCTCGTTGCGGGGGAGCCGCCAAAACACCCTTTTGACCTGTGTGGGGACGGTCTCCAAGACATTTTTAATTTCAACACGGCCGGGTTTTTCCCCGGGGCCCCACCCCAAGGCCCTTTAAAGGAAAAAGGGAGCCCTGCACCATCCCTGCGGTTTTAAAGAGGGGGGGGCCCTGAGGGCCACCGTCACCCCCAGGGGACATCCACCCAGCTCACCCAGTGGGGCTGTAAAGAGTTTATAGGGGCCCTTTGGGCCCGTGTTTAAACTGGGTCCATGGTGGGTGGTGGAGGGTTTTTTTTCCCGGACACAGATGCAGACAACGCGCAAAAAATTTTTTAGATGACACCTGGCGGGCCCAGGGCCAGGGACGGTTTTTCGGGGCAAAAAAATTCCCTGCTGGGGAATCTGGTTTTGGGGGGGCAGGGGAAAGGGCCAGGGACGAAGGGAAAACCCATCTTGTCCCCCCCCGGGAACGCAAAGGCAATTTTTTCCAAGGCCAAAAGCCTGGCAATCCCGGTTTCAAAATTTTGGCTTTGGGATGGTTTGGGTTAAAGTGTTTCTTTGCCCCCAAAAACCGGGAAAGGGACAGAAGCCCCTGGCTGCTGGGCCTGGGCCGGGGTTAGGGGCGTGCGGGTAAATCAAAATGGGGGGAGGAAAGGGGTGGGAAAATTGGCTTGGGGGTGCTGGGGGTTTCTGGGGGCGCGGTGGGGCGAAGCGGAGGCTAAATCCCTGATCATGCTCTGGGGCCCATGGGCAGCTGGGGGGAAGGGTTTGGGGTTGGGTGGCGGGGGAAAGGAGGGGAACAAGGGGGTTGACAGTGGTTGGAACCCGGCGTTGGTCGGGTTTTTTTTTCCCAAAGTGTTCCTCCTTTTCCCAACTCAGGGCTTTCCCGCTGCATGGGGACTAGAAATTTTTTGGTGGGGTTAAACACCAAGATTTTTGGGCCTCTACTTTGCTTTTAGGGGAAAAGGGCGGGCATTAGGGACACCCACGGGGGTAAATTTCCAAGGGCTTCTCAAAAAAGGGCCCGGGTTGATAGTTTCCTCCCTTTTTTGACGGCAAAAAGCGGGAGGGGGGTTTTCCCCGCTGCCCGGGGGCGGCGGAATCATATAAGCGGACTTTGTGACGCCCTCTCCCTTTTTGGGGCGGGCCCTACTGACACTACCCCATCTCTTCCTCCTCGTCCAGGATAAGCTTTCGCAAGAAAATTTCGGCGGAAAAGACCACAATGGATCCCCCAATTTTCCGGGTTCTTTCTTCATCATAAATCAGGGGTGACTTCGTCTTTCCTGAAAATTTCTGCCCCAGGAGGGGGGGGCTCAAGCAAGGGGGATGCAAGGCTTTTGCCAACCCCCGGGATTTTTCCGGGTTTTGATGGTTTCCTTTCCTCCTCGGGATGGCATCAAACTGGGGGGGTCAGAGAGAGAAAATCATCCTCTTTGGCCTCTTGATTTTTTAAACATGCCTTTTGACCCCAACCGCTTTTTTGTCATAAGAGGTTTTAAAAAATGGATTATCCACGTGGTGGGAAAAACGGTTGCATTTTGGGCGCCTCACTCATTTTGGACGGATGTGATGATGCTGATGATCCATTTTTTTGGCGTGACGGGAGGACGAGGGGTAAGACTCTGGAGCGGGTTTCATTAACCACTGAAGAACAGATTGGCGACGCTTTTCCTTACTGAGATTCCGGGGCCCTGACCCACATGACAGGCCGGGCGGTCTGCTCCCGACAACCGCTGGGTTGGGTTGTCGCCCACTGGAAGGAGCACTTTCTCTCCTCTCCCTCCAGTCCCCCCCCCCTCTTTGCTCGCTTACCACCTGCCAAGCTCCATGTTCAAAAGATAAAATTTGAGAGGGTATGGAAGAGTTTTTTGGAAGCTCTTATCAAAAACGGGAAACCAGCTTTTTCAAAATCCCTCAAATCAAAACAAAATTGCTTATTGAAATTTTAAAATGCAAGGGGGCTCTTCAAAAAATCTGGACTGGGCAAAAGTGCAAAAAACCGTATTTGAAATTATCGGATAATAAAAGGTATTTTTTTGGGCCCCATAATTTACCTGTGGTGACTACACAATTGTGTATTGAAATTTAAACCGGGCCCCCAAGGTGGGGGCCCTTTAAAATTTTTTTAAAAAAACAAATTTTTTTGGGCCCGTTTTTTGGGGGAAAAAGGTGGGGGGCCAAAAAAAACGTATCTGAAATGTAAACAGTAAAAAAAGGGATTTTTGGCACCCACAATTCACCTGTGGCTCTCACAATTGCGGATCAAATTTTAAATGCAAGGTGGTCTATCAACAAATCTGGACTGGGCCCAAAAGGGGAAAAAACACGACCTGAAATGTATACGAAAAAATAAAAGGATTTTGGGACCTACAAAGTGGGTTACTCCAAATTTCTGGTTCAAATTTAACGCAAGGGGGGCCTACAACAAAAAACGGACTGGGCAAAAAACACGTACCCGAAATGTAACGGATAATAAAAAGGTTTTTGGGACCTATCAATTCACCTGGTGACGACACAATTGTGGATTAAATTTAACTACAAGGGGGCTCTACAAAAAATCGGATGGGCAAAAGTGCAAAAAAACTATCTGAAATGTAACGGAAATAAAAAGGTATTTTTGGCACCCATCAACCCTTTTGGGGAATACAATTGCATTCAAATTTAACTGCAAGGGGGCTATCAACAAAGCTACTGGGGAAATTTCAAAAACACTACTAAAGTAACCATAAAAAAAGGGATTTTTTGGGGGACCCATAAACCCGTGGTGATACACAATTGCTTGGGGTTCAAATTTTTTGCAAGTACCCCCATCAACAAAGCGGACTGGACAAAAGTGCAAAAAACCCCATCTGAAATGTATACGGGTAAAAAAAGGTATTTTTGGCACCCATCCCTTGGTGATACAAAATTGCTGGATTAAAACTCAAGGTACCTCTATCAACAAAGCGAACTGGGCAAAATTGAAAAAGAACACCTATCTGAAATGTAAACGATAATCAAATGGAGTTTTGCACCAACAAAAAGACCTGCATTTTTGAAAAAACGTACCTAATATAATTAGTCCCAATATCCAAGTAATATTTTAACAGTAAACGTTATAAAAAAAAGCTATTGCAATGCAATGTCTGCAATACAATATCCAGTATTCTTTAACCCCTTCAGGACCCGGGTTTTTTTTTTTGTGACACGTTCGATTTTCCTTCCTCGCCTTCTGAAAGCCATAACTTTTTTATTTTTCCACCTACACCTTTATTTTGTGGGACAAGATGTACTTTCTAATGGTGTTATTCACTATACTATAGAATATACTCGGAAACCGCAAAAAAATTCCAAGTGGGACAAATTGTGAAAAAAAACCGTATTTTCGCCATGTTTCTGGGTGAGTTGCGTTTACGGCGTTCAATCTTTGGTAAATATAATGTGTTATCTGTATTCTACAGGTTGTTACGCATCCGGCAATACCAAACATGTAGGGTTTCCGTTATGTTTTGGTACCGTAAAAAAATTCCAAACATTTTCTATTCTTGACATTTGCGCCGCGGCGCCAGTTTGTGCGACCAATAACTTTTTTGTACTAACACCTACGGACGTCAGTGAGGGTGCATTTTTTGCGGGCTCAAGTGTACTTTTTATTGATAGTAGTTTGGAATGCATGCGACTTTTTTGATCATTTTTATTCCATTTTTTGAGTGACTTAAAATGACCAAAAAACGCAATTTTGGCATTTGGAATTTTTTTCTTCTACGGTGTTCAGCATACGGGATAAATGATGTTATATTTTTATAGATCAGACTTTTTCGGACGCGGCGATACCATATATGTGTAACTTTTTTATTATTTTAATGATTTTATTTGTAAAATGGGGAAAGGGTGGTGATTTGAACTTTTAATACTTTTTTTTTTTTACAAAAACTTTTTGCCCCCCAGGGCTTGACCATTGGGGGCGCGATTTTTAATACAACCAATCATTGCATAGGCAATGCATTAGGGTTTTACAAAGAGGGGGGTTTCCCCACTTCCTTTTTGCGGACGGAAGGGGGGAAACCCCCATAATTTTTGGGGCCTTCACAAACCCCCCACCACCATTCCCCTCGTCGGGTCGGGGCCGATGACCGTACCGATCGGTGCCGGCACCGACGGGTTCTCCAGACGCCGCCCACTTTGCCGTTTTTCTATGGAAAACACGCCCGCGGGCGGAGCCACCCCCGGGGATGTTTCTGCCGGGTTTAGCGGTGATTTCCGCTAAAACCCGGCGGCTTGCGGGGGGGGGGGAACGAACCCCTCGCCCCCACGGCCCTGGGAGACCTAACTCCCAGGGCGTGAAGGGTTTAAAAGTTGCTGTGGGGTTTGCCCCGGGCCCCCCCCCCCCCCTGCTCCCCCAAGACATTACAGCGGTAGATGCTCCATTAAAAATATCTGACTAACTACCTAAAATCTGGAAAAAACTTTGATCTAACTGAGTTCTAAGACAAAGCTAAAAGTAACTTCTCTTGAACAAATAGAATAATTTCGCTGAGCTGTTTGCACAGAGGCAGAGCGCACGTCCTACTGCTTTGAGATACTGACACATCACTGATCATGAACAGGAAGGGCTGTTCTATGTAAAACGAGGTCATGTGATTTTTCCAGCCAATCGCAACCATACACATCCCAGTCATGACGTCGCACACACATCTCACCCTGCTACTATTCTCTAAGCTGATTGCTGCCGCCAAAATGACAGGAAGTGCCGAAATGGCGCGATATTAATAGATGATGCACAGATTTTAACCTAAATTATCGCGTGATCTAAAAAATCCGATCAACGTAAATACCGTGCCGATTTCAACTTTGTCGATAATAATCGCTCAACACTAATCACTTTCCTTAAACTTCACAAAAACTTGCTATTTGGTGTTGTTCATCAACTAAATAAATGTAAGTTTGTGGCTGTAAAGTTTAAAAATGAGGAACAGTTCAAGAGGTATAAATACTTTTGCAACCTACTTTATATACTGAGGACTACAAATATTTAAGAGTTAATATACCCATTCAGCATTCCCATCCTCCTCAATGTAGTAGAATAGCTGATATGTGAATGAAGTCAAATGTGAGTGTCAGCTATGTGTATATTCAATCCTTTACATTAAGTCATATACATTAATATTGTAACATATGATAAAAGATCACATAAAATATCAGAATGGGGATACTACCCCTTCCTGCCCTGGTGGTATTTTTCTTTTCAAAAGTCCATCTTGCACATTCGAGATCAATGAACACCCATTATTAATGCACCTCTTTTCCCAAAACTTCCCAGAAAACCAGAGACATTTTCCATTACAGAATGTTACAGGTTTTTTTTAAGTGGTGAGGAGGCAGTGATACAAATTCAATAAAAAGGGGGCTATGAACTGCAGTATTTTGAAAAGTTGCGCATTGTCAGCATGAAGAGGGGTTTGGGGCAGCGCTATCTAAGGGGGGGGGCATGAGCAGCAGTCTATATCTAAAGATGGGGCCATAAAAAGTAATCAAAATAAAAGAGAAAAGGGGGTTTAAGGGAAAAAAATCTATTTGTAGGAAAATTTGGAGTAGCAGGGGTTTTTAGAGTTTTAAAATGGAAAAAATATTTTAGGAGGCTTTGGGGAGCCAAAATTGGGGGCACAAAGAATTTTCGGGCCAAAAATGCTAAAAAAAATTCCAATAGACAAGGGGATGGGGGGAAAAAAGCAATGAATTATTAAATCTTTTGCAGTGTGTCAACCACAGTATTGGCAAAAAAGGCCTTTTCTTTCAGATGGACTTTATTGTGACAACATAAACATACAAAGATAAACGCAAACAGTCCAAGGAAAAAAACATCAAATAATAAGGTGGATCAAGGGGACTGGGGGGACACTTAAAAAAAATTGCAGGGGGGGGATGCGGGCAGGAATGAGTGTCCGGGGTGCGGGATACAGGGACAAATTTCTCGGAGGAAAGAAACAGTTCCCCAGCGGCAGATACAAACAAAATTCAGAGGGCCAGAGACTGTCAGGTACAAACATACAAAACAAAAACACAGGCACGGGGAAATAAGACAGGGCTAAATATTCCCCCGTGAGGGTTATAAAAGCACTGTGCTTATTAAGTCAAGTCTTAACTTTTACTTTTTGGAAGGCAAAAACACTTGATTATCCATACATGGAGCTTCCAAAGGTCAAATGGCATGTTTGTAGCATATGCCTGGGGATTGTGACCCTATTGTATAAAAGAAAGTGGAATGTTTTGTTTGGGCCTACTTTTACTGTTACCTTTTTTCATCAAAAAGGGTTTTAAAATTTTGGTTTGGGTGAATCAAAAACAAAAGAAAATTCTCAGATCACTTACCTGTGTGTTTATTCATCTATCTTTGATCTTTTTTGAGCTAATTTGTATGATTCTTGCGATGTATGTAGCTTCCCTTCACTTCAGTCAAACAGCAGCATTTCCTATTTGAAAGGAGTTTCCTTCGCTCTCTAAAGCTGCAAGCCCCAGGGTCATTTACTGGGCTTTTACTCCCTTTCCAACCCCCAAAAACTCGCTCATGTGCACTTCATTTCCTACGAAACCCTAAAGTTTTGGGGATAGACAAAGGTGAGCTTCAAAAGCGCCCTAAAAATTTAATCTCCTGGTCCCCTTTTTGAACTCAACAAGTGTTTTTTTCCTTTTGTCAAATACTCAGAACACTAATTTCCTACACAAACACTGAACACAGGAAACCCACAAAAATGAATCAAGTACATATAAAAACCCCTAACTTTGGTAAAGAAAATTAAGCAGAAAAAAACATTTTTCACGCCCTTTTTCAAAGAATAAAATAGCCTCCCCCAACCCCTTGCGTTTTAAATTTCCCAGGCTAATTTATTTATCAAAGGTGTAATTATAGAAACCCCCTTTTTATGTTTGTCAAACTAGGGGGAAACCTTTTAAACCAAATATTTATCCTGAACCCACTATTAAATTAACTCTCATTATAGTTGAGGAATATATCTGTAAATAAAAAGGCCGCTCTGGTTTTAATGTGAAAATTTGAATACTAATAAATATAACATAGGCTTAGATGTTTGCCATTTAGATCTATTTTAACATCAGTTTGATTTCAAACTTCATCTAAAATCGGGGGTCTTTAAAAAACCTAACACCATTCACTTAAAAAATAAAATCATGAAAGGAAAACATATGGAATAGAGCTGTAACAGAAAACCTGGAACAGCATCTCCAATGATAATATAGAGTAGACTCTACTTTTTAATGATGAGACCTTGCATGTCACCTAGTTTCATAAATTTTAGGTAATTAGAAAGTTTCATTGAAATGTATATTTTCCGAGGGTTGGGGGGTACCTTTTAAAACCCCTTCCAAAGAAGGGGGAATGAAAAAACCTAAAAAAAGGGGACAACTTTCCCCTGCTGCTATTCCTTAATAATACTTTGGACTGCTTCTCATTAGTTAAATACCAACACTGCCATTGAAATAACAACTGCAAAAAAATTTTAAAAGGCTGAGATAAATTTAATTTCATCTTAAAACCTTTTCTCTGCAGGACTTAGTGCGCTGCCAAAAAAGTTTGTGGCATTGATCCGAGGCTTGAATCCTCGCTCTGCCAGTGTCTCCTCAGCAACTGAAACCAAGGGGAAAGGGGCATGTTTTTAAAAACACTCAGGGTCCCTTTTTCCAACTTAGGGGGTTTTTTGAAAAAGTGGGGCCAACAAATTACTTATAATCTTTTTCTAACATCTTATTCCCTTTGTTCTATGGGAACTATCTTTTGAATTACGGATTTCATTGTGACAAAAAAAATGCTCCTCCCAAAAGTAAATTTTTCTGAAACAAAACAATTCCCAAAATTTATGTTATATTAATCTACATTTTAAAAGGAAAAAAATAAACCACAAAAAAAACGAAAAAAAGAGGGCTAAACCCAAACTAATATCAAGTTTATGAAGGGTTTAAAATAAACAATATCTTTAAAAATCAAAATAAAGCAAAAAAATGGACGATATCAACACAATAACGGTGTTGAAATATGAGGAGGTAGTGTATTAAATAAATTAGGCTCCTTCCTGTATGTTATACAGCATACATATTCAAAATACCTAGTAGACCACATAGGGAAAGGAAAAACAAAAAATTCTCAAACGGGATACAAAAGTAAATTTGTAGTGACTCCACATAGATCCCATCTGACGTCCCAACGTACGTTTCTCCAATGCTTCCTCGGGGGGTGGGTCTAGGTGTTAACATTGGGCCCCACATACCCACCCCCACAAAACATCAAAACATCCTTGCTTGATAAAAATGCCCCTTACAAAACATCCCCACAGGGCCGGGCTAAAGGGTTAACCACCCCAAAACATGCAATCCAAAAAAAGACCCGCCCTTTCATAGAGGTTAAAAAAAAATTTAACTTTTTTCCAATTGCTAAAAACACATAAACCAAAAGTATCTTCATTTATGGGGAAAGCCACAATAGAGTTACTTACTTTAAACATCAGGCAGATGGAAGCGCAGGGTACAGGGGCGACGCGTTTGGGAGTATCCTCTCCCTTAGTCGGGGCTGATTCAAACACAGACCCCGAGTTTATATGCATAAAGCAAGAGTCACATGACCAAAATGGCAAATCACATGCAGGAAACAACACCAATAAAAATTTGTATTACAAGAAAAAACAACATATAGAAATATATCACAGAAATAGACATTCTTTGTACAGCGCTAGGCAAAACAAACTGATCATACAGAGATCCAAAGATCAAAAAAATTTGCATAGAAAAAACCCGCTGCAACAAAGAAAAACAAACCCCAAAAAAATGCCTTTAAACAAAGTACAAAAAACCCTAATTAACAAGGTTACATTAAAAAAACAACCATTACAAAATTCGCTAGAATAAATATAACTCGCAATAAACATGATCATTATGCATTTAAAAAGCCAATAGGGAAAACCCTTTTATGCATACCCTTTATATAAAGAGACCCTCATCCCCAGACAAATAAAACAAAAATTAGAGTGACCTTTCAAAATCGAAAAGCAATAAAAAAAAAAAAAACAGAAAAAATTTTTTTTAATGAAAATACGTTTTTTATGGTTATTAAATTTCCCTTTGCAAAATATACCTTGCCCCCCCACTTCTGGCAGTCAATCAATGCAAGTAAAAGCAAGCATCCACACCCTATTTTTTATTCCCTGTATCCAGTTTTTTTGTTCCCTTTTTTAAGCTTACCTCCAATGATACATCCACGGGGTTGTTGGATAGTGGATGCGCCCAAAAAGGGCCCGGGGCCCCTGCGTCACTTTTTTTTGAGTGATTGCTGTCTAAAACCTTATTTTTTGGGATGTCATTTGTGCTTGATTGCCGGAAGCGGGGGCGCAAAAGGAAGTCACATCTTTATCCATGCCAATATTTTCGGTGGGATTCAAAAAAGACATTGCAAGCTTATTTTCATGAAATTTTTGTTTTTTGTATAATTGCATGCATTTTTTTGATGTGTCACTCTTTTTAATTGATTTATTGCATCTGGGGGTTTATTAATCTTTTTGATATAAAGGGGTAAAGTTTTTCCCATTTGGTGAACACGTGATGGTGGTGGGGGGGGAAATGGAGACCAAGGTTAACCTTGTTCCCTTTGAGATGGGGAAACTTTCGTTGGGGACTCAGGGGGATCTATGTGGAGTCACTTTTGTTCTTTCCCTTTCCATGTGGTTCTCTAGGGATTTTGAATGTACAGTTACAACCCAAAATTTTTCTAACTATAAACAAAACACATAATATTTTTTTCACTACGACAGAAAACAGAATAAACCCTTTCCCTTTTAGGAAATTTTGGAACCCAAATTATTTATTGCCAAATCCAGAAAAAATGAAGAAAATTTAAGGCATTTTTATTTTCTTTTTTGTAAATCAAAAATTTTTCTACTTTCATTGTTTTGGCGCTTGCCCCAAAAATTTTCATGACTTTGGGGCAACTTTGGATATCCTTCCTAATCTTCTCACAATAGTTTTTTAAAATTTTGGCCATTCCCGACAGAACTGTTTTTAAATGGCCATTTTTAGCTCGCTTTGCTCACCTTGCCTTTAACTTTGCCCTAATTTTCATTTTGGATTGAGATCAAACCTTTTGATGAACACCCAAAACATTTACTTGGTTAACCTTAACCCTTTTTAACCAGTTTGGGGTTGGTTAGGGAAAAAATTTCCATTTGGAAGACCCATTTCCACCCAGGCTTTAACTTCCTGCTAAAGGCTTGAGATGTTTCTTCAGTATTGCCACATAATCTTCTTTCCTCATGTTTCCATCTATTTGTGAAGTGCACCAGTCCCTCCTGCAGCAAAACAACCCCGCAACATGATGCTGCCACCCCCGTGTTTCATAGTTGGGATGGTGTTCTTAGGCTTTCAAGATTCTCTCTTTTTCTTCCAAACGTAACAAACAGTTTTGTCAGACCACAGGACATGTCTCGAATAATGTAGGTCTTTGTTCTTTTGTGCATTTGCAAACATTAATCTGTCTTTTATATGTTTCTTTTGGAGTAATGGCTTCTTCCTGGCAGAGCGGCCTTTCAGCGCATGTTAATACAGTACTTATTTCACTGGGGATAATGACACAATCTTATCAGTTTCCACCAGCATCTTCACGAGGTGTTTTGCTTTTGTTCTTGGGTTGATATGCACATGTCGGACCCAAGCACGTTCATCTTAAGACACAGAAACCCTCTCCTGCCGAGCAGTAAAGATGGCTGACATCCCATCTTGTTTGTACTTGCGTATAATTGTTTGTACAGATGAACGAGGCACCTTCAGGTATCTGGAAATTGCACCCAAGGATGATCAAGACTTGAACAGGTCCACAATTCTCTTCCTGATATCTTGGCGGATTTCTTTGGACTTTCCCCTGATGTTAAACACACAGAAGCAGTGTGTTTCTGGTGTGAATTAAAAAACATCCACATCTGTATCTCTAATTAACTCAGATGCTGCCAATAAACCTATGATAAGCTTCCAAAGACATGACCTCATCATATGGGCTTTCCCAAATTGTTTTAAGGCACAGTAATCCTAGTGTATGTAAACGTTTGACTTTGCAGAAAGTAATAAAAAATACCTTAAAAAATTCTCTCTCTTTCTCATTATTCTGGCATTTGGCAAATATAAATAATCCTAATTGACCTAAACAGGTAAGGTTTATTCTGATTTCACGTCAGATAGCGACAAAAACAGATATTCTTTTTATATATGTTGTAAAATTCGGTTTCAATGAAAAGTTTAAAAAACATTTATAGCCCGGGAAAAGGAATAGCCCAATTGATTTAAAAATTTCATTCTTAATGCCCATTTTTTTTCTTT
>JAODAL010028876.1:0-52594 GCA_025379985.1 Phyllomedusa bahiana | reverse complement strand
ACATTCGTGCTGTATAGTTTTGAAATTTCATGCAGTCCCAAAAAATTTTTTCTAATCGGTGAACAATGGACCCAAAATATTGACATATATTAATTGAAACACTAAATTCAAGTTTATTTGATCATTGTACCGATGCAATTGCAATAGTCGGTTTGCACATCAACGTTTAAAAAATTGGGTTCAAAGGCATTTACCCGATATACGCAAACCATTGTCTATTGGAATACGATGGATTCTAGGCACTTCATTGAACTTCAAAGGAACGTCAGGTTTTTCGTTTTCGGGCATAGAGGATGTTTAAGCCCGTTAGGGGAGGTGTCATTTAAAAAATTTTTAAAATTGGGAAACATGGGGGATTTACCAAAGGTTACGTTACCCAGCGGTATGAACAGAGCAGGATTTTTCACAATATTATGTTGTGTGGGTTATGGTATGTTTTATATGTTTGATATCTGAAATTTTATAAGTTTTGGTATACCAGAGAGCAAGGTTTAAAAAGTTATCCTTCCCGCACATGTGACCGGTTATAGGTCTATTTAAAGGAAGTTTTTTTGTGTTGTTCGCTATGAAAAGGGAACAATTTTCCGAAACCGTTAGCGCTTCCTCACCCCAAAAACTCTGGTTGCGACCTGTTTTAAGCATTTGAAAAAAAAGCTTTTTCTATTTTTTTTACACCTGGTCTGGGCTGGAATTCTTTCGTTTTTTGGATATTAGGGGTGTATCATTTTGTTCCGCTTTTTTTGCTTTTAGGCATGTAAAAGTTTTTTGGGGCACAAAAAATGTACATGTAAAACAACCCGGGGCACTGATACTTTAATTGTATCATGTCATTCCTCATGTTGTTCATGAAAAGATACAATATTTAAAAAAAAATGTGGGGGGGGTTTACTTACTTTTGTGAGATGCTGTTTTGTGTTTGGTGGAAAATATGCAAAACCCTGCATCAGTTATCCAGGATTTGAAAACTCACTCTGCCACAGTTAAAAAGTAAGTGACCCCAAAAAATTTGTACTAGGTTGTGTAACGCCCTAAAAAATATTTTCCTAAAATTAGAAGTGCTTTGCTTTCCTGCCCCAAACTTTAGTCCCTTTTACACCCCCAAAACATTTTCCGTTCATTTCCCCATATAAGCCCTCGAAGTTTTTGGAACCGACAGCATTTTTTATTTTATTATTTCCCCCAAAATCTCCCAGACCTATTTTTACTTTTGATATTGTCCCGTGGTGTCTCTGTCCTTTTGGGGGCGCGAAAGCATGCCTTTTGCGAGCCGCAGGCCCCACTCCTTGCAGTAAAAAAACTGGACAATCAGGAAAAGTGTTACGAAGGAATATGAAATTGAAATTGTGGTTTTTAATTTTGCCGCCAAAAACATTTTTTTTTGGGGAGTCGTCTTGCGGGGGTAAATGCTAGAGATGTGACATGAATATGTAATTTACTGAGTCCCCATTAAATTTTGCGGACGGGGAGATACAGTGGAGAAGTGACAACCCAAAGAAAGGAAAAGGGAAAATTGGACAACCCTTGCAGATTTTTTGGGTTTTTTCTGGTTTTTTGGTTGTGGATCCAAATGATCCAAGATGGTTTTTTGATGAAATTTTTAACTTTTTAGTGAATTGAAATTTGGCCTAAAAACCCTTTGGGCCCAAAAGTGGGATGTTTTTTATGGGCCCACCTCATCTATCGGCATGTGACCCCCACCAGGGAGGGGATTCTAGGGGGCCCCCCTTCTCTATACGAGCATGTGCCCTCCCAGTGGAGGGGGTTCTTGGGCCCCCCACCCTTTTCATACAAAACATGTGCACCTCCACCAGTGGAGTGTTCTAGGGGCCCACCCTTTTTTACAAACTGTGCACCCTCCCCCAGGGGGAGCTGATTCTAGGGCCCACCCTATCTATCAGGTTGTGCACCCCCACCATGGGGGGAAATTCTGGGGCCCACCCTCTATCTATACAGAGCATTGCACCTAAACCATGGAGGGATTCATGGGCCCCCCCCTCTTCTAACCATGTGCCCTCACCGGGAGGGATGCTAGGCCCCACCCTTTTATACGAGATGTCATGTGGGGGATGCTATGTCACCTCTCTATACGAGTGTGCACCAGAATTCTTGGCCTACCCTAGTTTCAGACTTTGACTCACCAGAGTTTTATGGCCCCACCCTTTTCCAGCATGGACCTCCAGTGGTAGGGTTCTAGGGCCTCCCTATGTCTATACAGAGCATGTGACTCCACAGTGGGGGTGATTCTATGGGCCACCCTTTATCTAACAGACCATTGGCACCTCACCAGGGGAAAGTGATTCTATGTGGCCCTCATCTATACAGAGCATGTGCACCTCCACCAGGGGTGATTCTATGGGCCCCATCTTCTAAAAGGGAAATGTGTGCACCTCCCCCATTTGGATGTGATTTCTATGGGCACCCTATATATACAGAGCATGTGCACCTCCACCAGGGGAGATTTCTATGGGCCACCCTCTATCTATACAATGCATGTCACCTCCACCGGGGAGTGATTCTATGGGCCCACCCTCTATTTATACAGAGCATGTGCACCCCCACCAGTGGGGGGTGATTCTAGGGCCCACCCTCATCTATTACAGAGCATGTGCACCTCCACCAGTGGAGGTTGATCATGGGCCCACCCTCTATCTATACAGAGCATGTGCACCTCCACCAGTGGAGGTGATTCTCTGGGCTCACCCTCTATCTATACAGAACATGTGCACCTCCACCAGTGGAGATGATTCTATGGGCCCACCCTCTATCTATACAAGCATGTGCACCTCCACCGTGGGAGGTGATTCTATGGGCCCACCCTCTATCTATACAGAGCATGTGCACCTCCACCAGTGGAGGTGATTCTATGGGCTAACCCTCTATCTATCAGAGCTTGTGCCCTCCCCCAGGGGAAGATGATTCTAGGGGCTCACCCTCTATCTATACAGAGCATGTGCACCTCCCCCAATGGGAGGGGGATTCTAATGGCTCACCTTCTTTTCTATACAGAGCATGTCACCTCCACCAGTGGAGGTGTTCTATGGGCCCACTGTCTATCTATACAGAACATGTCACCTCCACCAGTGGAGGTGATTTTTAGGGGCCCCCACCCTCTATCTAAAACAGAGCATGTGCACCTCCACCGTGGAGGGGATTCTATGGGCCTACCCACTGTCTATAAGAGCAGTGCACCTCCACCAGTGGAGGTGATTCTATGGTCCCCCTCATCTATACAGAGCAATGTGCACCTCCACCAGTGGAGATGATTCTATGGTCAAAACCCTCTATCTATACAAAACATGTGCACCTTCACTAGTGAGATGAATTCTATGGCCCACCCTCTATCAAATACAGAGCATGTGCCCCTTTCACCAGTGGAGATGATTCTATGGACTCACCCCTCTATCTATACAGAATGTGCACCTCCACCAGGGGGAGGTGATTCTATGGGCCCACCCTCTATCTCTACAAGCATGTGCACCTCCCCCAGTGGAAAGTGATGCTATGGGCTCACCCTCTATCTATACAGACCCATGTGCACCTCCACCAGTGGAGGTGATTCTAGGGGCCCCCCCTTTATCTATACAGAGCATGTGCACCTCCACCAGTGGGGGATGATTCTATGGGCTAACCCTCTATCTATACAGAGCATGTGCACCTCCACCAGTGGAGGTGATTCTATGGGCACACGCTCTATCTATACATTGCATGTGCACCTCCACCAGTGGAGGTGATTCTATGGGCCCATCCTCTATCTATACAGAGCATGTGCCCTCCACCCAGTGGAGATGATTTTATGGGCTCACCCTCATCTATACAGAGCATGTGCCCTCCACCAGTGGAGGTGATTCTCGGGGTCACCCTCTATCTATACAGAACATGTGCACCTCCACCAGTGGAGAGGGATTCTATGGGCCCCCCTCTATCTATACAAGCATGTGCACCTCCCCCAGTGGAATGATTCTATGGGCCACCCTCTATCTATACAGAGCATGTGCACCTCCACCAGTGGAGGTGATTCAAATGGGTTCACCCTCTATCTATACAGAGCTTGTGCCCCTCCACCAGGGGAGATGATTTAGGGGCTCACCCTCTATCTATAAGAGCATGTGCACCTCCCAGTGGAGGTGTTTTCTATGGGCTCACCTTCTATCTATACAGAGCATGTGCACCTCCACCAGTGGAGATGATTCTATGGGCTAACCCTCTATCTCTACAGAACATGTGCACCTCCACCAGTGGAGGTAAATGCTATGGGCCCACCCCCTATCTATACAGAACATGTGACCTCCCCCAGTGGAGATGATTCTATGGGCTCCCCTCTATCTATACAGAGCATGTGCAACCACCAGTGGAGGTGATTCTAGGGGCCCACCCTCTACCCTATACAGAGCATGTAAACCTCCACCAGGGGAGGTGATTTATGGGCCCACCCTCTATCTATACAGAGCATGTGCACCTCCACCAGTGGAGGGGATTCTATGGGCTCACCCTCTATCTATACAGAGCATGTGCACCTCCACCAGTGGAGGTGATGCAAATGGGTCACCCTCTATTATACAGAGCTTTGTGCACCTCCACCAGTTGGAGGTGATTCTATGGGCTCACCCTCTATCTATACAGAGCATGTGCACCTCCACCAGTGGAGGTGATGCTATGGGCTCACCCTCTATCTATACAGAGCATGTGCACCTCCACCAGTGGAGGTGATTCTATGGGCCTATCCTCTGTCTATACAGAGCATGTGCACCTCCACCAGTGGAGGTGATTCTATGGGCCTATCCTCTATCTATACAGAGCATTTCATTAGTAATAAACCTTTGTGAAAATAGATGGACGCCAAAGTCACTTCCAAATGAAGATGATCTCTATTAGAGGCAACAATTGTGCTTGGGACCTTCTACGTAATGTAATGGGCAATTTCCGCCATGGCTATTGGGTTACAGGAAAATTTGGAGAAGCAAAAGTAAGGGTTTGTATCTTTCCTAGTATGCTGAACCAACGGCAATGATCGCTCAAATATACATATTTGTAGGGTGGACGCTTGACGAGCAGGTGGAGACAAGAAGCACATGATATGGCTGACAGAAATTAGTTTTTTCTATGTGCAAAAATGAAGCGGAGGTCCACCTAAAATCTACCCTTTGACATAAATGGGAGTGTATAAGTTTGGAACATTAGTCTATGGCCCGGACCTATTGATAGATCAAGGTAGATTTTTGTCAAAAATAACTAACCAATAAAAAAAGTCCTAATTCTTCACTGTTTCTTAAGGAAATAAATTTTTTTTTTTTAGCTAATTTTTCTTACCGTACATGGTGTCTGCATCCAGGTTCCCCATCAATCTGCATAGGGGAGAGACTTGCTGGTCCTTTGAATAAAGTTAAAATAAATGTTAAAAAAACAGGTTTTGTGTAGAAAACAAGTAGATCCATAAGATGAACAGAAAAAATGGGACATTTTTTACTTAAATCACAGAGACATTGGCCATACTTACTGGTATAAGAGGCAGGTGAGCCATTAGGAGGCAATAACAAAATGCTACATGGGCGCTGCCGCACAGGGCAGGTACCGATGAACAACCACTCACACACCTACTAATCCATGACAGGGGTTATTGTTTTACTACATATCTGCACATTGAATAAAACCAGTTCACACCAGGATGCAGAAAAAGTCACAGTACCATAGAGGGGACAAACACCAGTGATAAACCCCTCAAACACCTACTAGAGGGGTAATTGCTATATTACAATCACACATAGATATAAAGCTACGGGCCCCACGGCAGATGAAAAAAAATGCCAATAGGATTCTGGTTAAGGATTCTGGTATTTTATTGTCTTTTCAGTGCTTTTGGGGAACGGTTATTTCCACAGTTTGCAGATTTACCCGTCCCCCATAACCAGTGAATTGCAATCTTTCGCCCAAAAAACGAAGACGTGCATGTTGCAAGCTTTTTGGACCCCCGGCAGCTGAAAATCCGTTCCGGCTAAAAAAACGTTCAGTGTAGACTACTGGATTTTCTATAAAGTCTATTGGGATAGTTTCTTGATGGTTTTCAGATGGTTTCCAAATCTGCAAACCGACTGAAAAACCGACAAAAAACCATGCTTTTGTGGGCGTGTCCTAAGGCTTCTATAGGGGGCCAGTTTATACGGTTTCCTGTGGTGCACCATGCCCGGGTTACAGCCTATTGATGATGTCCTTACTATGCAATAGTTTTTCCTGTGAAGTTGTATTTGCTCTGTCTATGCATTTTGAGTAGCTTGGCTGTTCCTGGTGTGATGTACGGACTGTGCTGTGTATTCTGAGCTTTGCAGACACCTTTCCTATACCCTGGCTGCTCTTCTCTTATCTCACAGCCTGAAGAATCACAGAGATTTGGGAAAAGAAAATCTGAGCAGCATCCCCTCCTCCCGTCCTCATCTCCTTCCCCTCCCTCCTCTCCTCCTTTCTTCTTTTTTGCTGCTTTACACTAGGGCTCCGTTTATTCAGCGCTGGATTTATGGGCATTTTTCAGCAGAATCAGTATTTTGAATCCACCGAAAATCCGACTGTACCTGATAACCCAGCGCTATGCAGCCCTCAATAGAAAAACCGTGCTGCACTTACACAGCACAAATCTTTTACTGAAACCACCATCCGGCGGAATGTAGAACATGTTGTATATTCCACCGGATCGCCGTCGGATTCATGTAGCCACAATGTACTGGGCTGCCGGGAATCCGAAATCCGACCGGTGGTTCTTTGTGGAAAAACCCGCGCAAAAAAGCATTTGAAAATGCTGTCTGATTGTGGACGGCATTTTTACATTGCAGTGTAGACCACGCCTAGGTGGAGTGTTGACATGATGTAAAATTTCCAAACAAGGGAACAACAGCTGAGGGTGAAGAAATTTAAATTTTAAAGGGGCCCTCTGAGGGTGAGGTTAAGGGGAAGCAGAACATAATGAAAAGCAAACCAATAAAAATTTAAAAAGATAAGAAAGAGGATTAACAAAGGAGACTCAATGACTTTGGTCATACTGACCTTTCCAATTTTTGACCTTGCTTAGTGGTGAAAGTGTTCAATGAAAACAGGGGCCACCATACAAAATAGTTCATGAAGCCCTATGGTTACTTGTTACAAACCCGATCTTGATGACAAAGGAGGTCTCTTAATAAAGTCCAAACCGTCCCAAGACTTCTCCCGTGCTTCCCCCATACTCTGGAACTCACTGCCCAAAATATCAAACTCTCCTCCACCTCTAAAACTTCCAAAGTGACCTGAACCCCTTTCTTTAGAATCCCACCCTACGGACCCTGCTGCCCCTAAATCAGAATACACACATCTCCCACCCTCACCTTCTGTCTGCCCCCTTCCTCTTTATTGTAGATTGTAAGTTTGTGGGCAGGTTCCTCTTTCCTTCCATATCAGTGTGTTACTTAGTGTTATTGTATTTGTCTTAAATTATGTACAGTAGGTTAGGTTTTTGTTTTTAGCCTGATGCAAGGGGCATGTATTACGCCCTCATGTGTTTCTATTCATTTTAACAAGTTTGCATTAAAAAAATAGTAATTTTTATGTGTAAAAAAAAATATTTCACACCCTCGGGTGTGCGGTTCAAAAAAATATTTTTGCTTTGGGCACTCTAAAATGATGTACCTGAACCCTTTGGCTTAACACGCCCTGGAATTATAGTCTCGTCAAAAAAAATCTAAATAATGAAACAAAGTAACTACCAACCGGGGTAGCAGCTGGAAAGTGAAGACAATGGCAGCTGTTCCTTCACCCCTTAAAAGGGGTTGTCTCACTACATTGAATTCATCTCGAACCTCAGTTTTCCCTGTTTTCTTTGGATATCACTTTGAATTCATTTGTGTGTTTACTGGGCTTCCACTAGCTGCAGTAGAAGCCAGGGTCCCTGTAACTATATGGCAAGACCAGTGCTGGCAGCCTTATCAGGAGAGACCTGAACAGGTCTGTAGCTATAGCAACCAGTGCAGGCAGCCCTGTCATAAGAGATAAATAGTGTCTGTAGCTATACGACTGAGGAGCTATGCAGCCATACAAGAGGGATATCTAGGACTAGGTAGGACACTGTTAATGGACACATGGTCGCAAAGTGACTTGTTTTTGAAAGATCTTTAACATAAAAAGCAGCGATCCCTGTAGTGAGACAACCCCTTTAAGAGGGCAGCCATGATCAGATTTTTGTTTTTCGTTTTTTCCTCTCCCCTTCCCAAGAGAGGTAATATTGTTTATGTTTCGGCCGACATAGACGTATGAGGGCTTGTTTTTTTGCAAAATAAAATTTACTTTTTTTTGCACCATTGACCGTACCATATAATGTATTGGGAAATCTCTCCAAAAAATTACTTATGGAGTGGAATGCTGGTCGCGCTGTGGAATGACTCCTTTTGTGCAGGGCGAGATCTGATTTTTATTGATACCAATTTATAGCGTTTGCGACTTTTGGATCCTTTTTAATTTCGTTGTTTTTTTGGGGAGGTCGGATGTCCCTAGAGGTTCTCTACTGATTATTATTCATTTGTTTGTTTATACTAAAACTTTTTATACATATTCTGCATTGTAATCTATTGTATATTTATTGACTTCTAACACTTGTACTATCGTGAGATATCATTGAATCTGGCAGCATCTAAATGAACGCCGAGCGGTGAGTTGCTCGAGACCAAAAGACCCAAAAAAACCAATACAAAAAACTTAAATTTCATGCCGATGGTTCTACCATTGCTGCTGGCAACACATGGGTCCTAACATTTGACGGTTGTGCCTTCCGTTTGCACAGCTCTCAGTGGTGATTGCAACCTTTATTGTTTAAAGGGAACCTGTCACATAGGTTATACCCCCCCTTGCTGAGGGCAGCACAAGCTAGTGTCAGACCTGCTGTTTCTAGCGCTGTGTCCCTTATTCTGTAAGATGCTGTAGGTTTCGAGTATTTGATGCTCAAATCTGCAGTTTTTCAGCCAGAAAAGAGTCCTTATACAAGAGTCAGTTTTTATCTAAACCCCGCACCCCCAGAGGCTAGCCCCCCCGCCGGTCCCACGTCTCAAGACAAATGATTAACCTATTACTTATGAATAGAGGCAGAAACATTGTGAATAACTGCTGCCAGGTGGGGGGGCTAGCCTTTGATGGCGGTTTTAACACCTGCCCATGAATAAGATTTGAGCATTAAGGGTACAAGTCCCAACACGCCAATCGGCCCCAGTTTTTTGGTCTAATTTGCTCCAAAAAACCACTTTTGACGCTATAGTTCTCTTGTTTGTAAATGAACTGTCGAGACACCCAAAACTTGGCACATTATCTAGCGGGCACGACACTATCGTAGATTCCGCCTAAATATTGGTGCGCTGTTCAGCTGCGTTCGCATCAATGCGCCTTCGTCGAGCAATGTGCCTACATAGCGGCATTAAAATATCTCACCAATGATATGCTATGTAGCCGCGATTTGCGCAATGCGCCTTTTTTGACGCGATTCGCCTTCTAGGCGCATTAAGTTTTCAATCAAGGTATACCTGACGCCAGTTTTTGGAAAGGATCCGACTTTCAGGCGCCTTTACACTGAAATTGAATGTACCTAAAACTGTCATGGAAATGCCACTTTTCTGACAGGTGGTCGCCCTAAATGGCTCCAAAAACATCAGCCATCTTCCAGAATAAGGGACACAGCGCTTGGAAACAGCAGGTCTGACACTTGGCTTGTGCTGGCCCCTCAGCAAGGGGGCATAATCTAAGTTACAGGTTCCCCCTTTAACTAAGTTTATAACATACTGTCATTTTTATTATACAAGGAATCGGCGCTGTTTTTTTTTTTTCTTCTTTTCATACATTTTTTAAGCTTTTTTATGACCATTCATCGTGCGGGGATACATTAAGTAACATGATAATAGTAGATTCAGGATTTATTAAGTATGCGGTCATACCAGTTAATGAATGTTATCGCTGTGTTTTTGTTTTCTATATGGTAAATAGGAGAAAGATTTTTTTAAAAAAATTTTTTTAGTACTTTTTTAAAACTTTTTTTTTTTTACTTTACATTTTGTCATTTTATTAACACTAGGAAGCGCACAGCTTTTCTCCTCTTTTGAAATTTTGTAATTTCTTTACGCAATTCAAAAGTGCGGGATAAGCAATATAATAATGGTTTAGGTCAGACTTTTAAGGATTCAGTGATACCAGTTATGTTTATTTTTTGTATTGTTTATTTTTTCTTAGGAGAAAGGTTTGTTTTTCTTTAAATCTTCACTACTTTGTATTTCATTTTTTTTAAGCTTTGTTGTATTTTACATATTGTCATTTAATTACACTAGGAAGCAATGCTGTTTGTTTAATTTTTTATGTATGTGTATACATCTCAAAAAAGTGAGTACATCCATACACAACAACAGCCATCAATGTTTAAAACCCGCTGGCAATAAAATGGGGAAATATCTCTAAGGAAATGGACAAATTGTACCCAATTTCCCATTTTCCCTCTATGGTGTCATGTGACTCATTAGTGTTACAAGGTCTCAGGTGTAAACAGGTAGCAGGTGTGTTAAATTTGGTGTTATTGCTCTAACATACTGGTCACTGGAGGTTCAGCATGACTCCTCATGCCAAAGAGCTGTCTGAGGATCTGAAAAAAAAAGAATTGTTGCTCTACATAAAGATGACCAAGGTTAAAAGAAGATGCCAACACCCTGACACTGAGCTGCAGTGCGGGGACCAAGACCATACAGCGGTTTAACAAGACAGGTTCCTCTCAGAACAGTCCTCGTCATGGTCGACCAAAGAAGGTGAGTGCTCAGCGTCTTATCCAGAAATGAGTGCTGCCAGCATTGCTCTTGAGGTTACAGGGGTGGGGGGTCAGTCTGTGAGACCATATGCTGCACAATGCATCAAATTGGTCTGCATGGCTGTCGTCCCAGAAGGAAACCTCTTCTAAAGATGATGCACAAAAAAGCCACAAACAGTTTGCTGAAGTCAATCAGACTAAGGATATGGATTACTGGAACCATTCCCTGGGGTCTGCTGAGACCAAGACACACTTATTTGGTTCAGATGGTGTCAAGCGTGTGTGGTGGCAACCAGGTGAGGAGTACAAAGACAAGTGTGTTGGCCTACAGTCAAGCATGGTGGTGGGAGTGTCATGGTTTGGGGCTGCATGAGTGCTGTTGGCTGTGGGGAGCTACAGTCCATTGAAGGAAGCTTGAATGCCAACATGTACTGTGACATACTGAAGCAGAGCATGATCCCCTACCTTCTGGGTCGTAGGGCAGTATCCAACATAATAACGACCCCAAACACCTCCAAGAGGACCACTGCCTTGGTAAAGAAAATGAGGGTAAAGGTGTTGGACTGGCCAGACCCCAGACCAGCGTGTCTCAGACCCAAACCCTATTGAGCATTTGGTGGAATCCTCAAACGGAAGGTGGAGGAGTGCAAGGTCTCTAACATCCACCAGGAGGGAAAAGGATTCCAGTGTCTGTAACCTGTGAAGATCTAGTGACCTCCATACCCAAGAGAGTTGAGGCAGTGCCGGAAAATAATAGTGGCCACACAAAATATTGACACTTTGGACACAATTTGTCCATTTTCACTTAGGGGAATTCTCTCTTTTATGGTCACTTAGGGGTGTACTCACTTTTGTCACCAGCGGTTTAGGCGTTGATGGCTGTGTTGAGTTATTTTGAGGGCACATAAAATTTACACTGTAAGGGCTTGTTCACACGGCGTTTTTGTGATCCGTTTTACGGATCCCTTTTACGGATCCGCAAAACGGATCTAACAATTGTCAGTGTGATTAACATTATGTTGAATGGCAAAAGCGCATTGCTGTTCCCACGGGAGATCGGCGATGCGCTTTTGAGGGCTCTCCTGTGCTGCGCTTTTCGCATCCGCTTTAAGAATTGACATGTCAATTCTTATTGCATTTTACGCAACTGAAAGCCCATAGGAGATAATGGAGTCTGCTGTTGGCACCTGTCCAAAAGCGCTCCACACTCCGGGCACGTAACAGCTGCGCTTTGCATCCTGAAAGCGGATGCGAAAAGCGCACTGGGAGACTGGACGGGGATCGCTGGAGAGGTGTGTGGCGGCAGCGGGAGCGCAGGTGCGCGTCGGGAGCGGAGGGGCGCGGCGGCACAGGTGGGAGGCGGCGGCGGCGCAGGGCTGCCGGGGCGGCGGCGGCGGGGGGCGGCGGCGGCGGCGCAGGTAGGCCGGGGCGACGTCGGAGGTGTGCGGCGGCGGCGCAGGTATGCCGGGGCGACGTCGGAGGTGTGCGGCGGCAGTGACAGCGGAGAAGGTGAGCGGCAGCGGTGACAGAGGAGGAGCCGGGGGGCAGACACAAACAATGAATAGGAGCCGGGGGCAGACACAAACAATGAATAGGAGCCGGGGGCAGACACAAACAAACAAATGAATGGTGAGAAGGGGGCAGACACAAACAAACAATGAATGGGAGCCGGGGGCAGACACAAACAATGAAAGAGAGAGAGAGAGACTCTCTCTTTTCTTCCTCTTCTAAAACGCATCCGGAAAGCGGATGCGTAAAACGAAGCTGAAAAGGCAGTCAAAACGGATCCAAATAAAGTATCCATTGCTGCGTTTTGCGGATCCGCTTTCCGGATGCGCTTTTCAAGTGCGAAAAACGGATCCGTAAAAAGGATCCAAAACGCCGTGTGAACAAGCCCTTATACAAGCTGTGCACTGACTACTTTACATTGTATCAAAGTGTCATATTCTCAGTGTTGCACCATGGAAAGATATAATACAATATGTACAAAAATGTGAGGGGTGTACTTACTTTTGTGTACTTACTTATATATACACACACACATATATATATATATATATATATATATATATATATATATATATATATATATATATATATATATATATATATGCAGTACAGACCAAAAACACACCTTCTCATTACAACAGTTTTCTGTTTTTTTCATGACTATAAAAATTGTAGATTCGCACTGAAGGCATCAAAACTATGAGTTAACACCTGTGGAATTATATACTTAACAACAAAGTGTGAAACAACTGAAAATCTGTCTTATATTTTAGGTTCTTCAAAGTAGCCGACTTTTGCTGTGATTCCTGCTTTGCACACTCTTGCCGTTCTCTTGAGGAGCTTCGGTCACCTGAAATGGTTTTCACGT
Source organism: Phyllomedusa bahiana (assembly GCA_025379985.1). NCBI lineage: Eukaryota > Metazoa > Chordata > Amphibia > Anura > Hylidae > Phyllomedusa > Phyllomedusa bahiana. The sequence continues at coordinate 39,434 of JAODAL010028876.1, read as the reverse complement.
CACAGGTCGCCCTGTCAGGTGTAATAAGTGGGATTTCTTGCCTTATAAATGGGGTTGGGAGCATCAGTTGTGTTGGTCAGAAGTCAGGTGGATACACAGCTGATAGTCCTACTGACTGTTAGAATTTCTATTATGGCAAGAAAAAAGCAGCTAAGAAAAGAAAAACGAGCGGCCATCATTACTGTAAGAAATGAAGGTCAGTCAGTCCGAAAAATTGGGGAAACTTTGAATCTACAAGTTTTATAGTCATGAAAATACAGAAAACTGTTGGAATAAGAAGGTGTGTCCAAACTTTTGGTCTGTACTGTATAAATACACAGACACACATATGTGTATATATATATATATATATATATATATATATATATATATATATATATATATATATGTATATTATATATATATATAATATATATATATATTATATATATTATATTTATATATATTATTTATATATATATATATATATATATATATATAATCGTATTCAATAGTCATAGATATGTAACATAATAATGTGTGAGATTGGGGACACGGTGCTGCCAGTTGATATATTTTTTTATTAATTTTTTCCCTAAGTGGTATATATGAGAAGGATTTCTTTTTAATTTTTAGTACTTTCTTAACATTGTTTAAGACTTAAATTTTGTACTATATATGACAGTATATCAGTACTGCTGTATATAGGCATTCCATTAATCTCCTTATAGGAGTTCAAACATGACCGCTACGGAAGCCACCGACAGGGGCAGGGGCCACAACAGAGTGTGGGCCCAAATACTGATCAATTAGATGCCGCCCTCGGCTTTACCACAATGTCTAAATAGTTAAAGGGGTTGTCTCACTACAGGGATCGCTGCTTTTTATGTTAAAGATCTTGCAAAAACAAGTCAGTTTGCAATATGTGTCCATTAACAGTGTCCTCCCTATTCTGAGATATCCCCTCTTGTATGGGCTGCATCAGCTCCTCAGGTTGCTATAGCTACAAACCTGTTCAATCTCTCTTGATAGGCTGCCAGCACTGGTCGCTATAGCTACAGACCTGTTCAATCTCTTCTGATAGGCTGCCAGCCCTGGTTGCTATAGCTACAGACCTGTTCTATCTTTCCTGATAGGCTGCCAGCACTGGTTGCTATAGCTACAGACCTGTTCAATCTCACATGATAGGCTGCCAGCACTGGTTGCTATAGCTACAGACCTGTTCAATCTCTCCTGATAGGCTGCCAGCACTGGTTGCTATAGCTACAGACCTGTTAAATCTATCCTGATAGGCTGCCAGCACTGGTTGCTATAGCTACAGACCTGTCAAATCTCTCCTGATGGCTGCCAGCACTGGTTGTATAGATAGCCTGCTCTCTCTCTCTCCTGATGGCTGCAGCAGGTTGCTATAGCTACAGACTGGCTTCTACTGCAGCTAGTGAGCAGTAAACACATTCCTGAATTCAAAATGAAACCAAGAAAACAGGACTGAGGTGAGATGAATCAATGTAGTGAGACAACCCCTTTACGTGTCAGGATCATGGCTTTTTCCAGTGAGTGAGTCCGCTCCATACCCCCTTACCACCTCTATGAAAAGTCTATCCATCATGGAGCTATAAGGGATTCATAACATAGATTATAAAGTTCTGTGTGTTCATATGTACAAAAAATACTCTTTTATAACATGCTTCTATGAGTGGTGCATTAACTTGTCTTCTACATTTTCATCTGCATTAATCTATTGATTTAAAAGGTGCATTAAAAGAGAATAGAGTTATAGAAATCTTTAGTTTTTCTTTTTGCATTCGGAGGGGGCGCTCTTCGAACCTAATGTATTATCTCTACCCAGAGAGTTGAATGATGCAATGATAATTACTGATGGGAAAATCCCACAGTGTAAATAACATTTTGTTCTGCTAAAACATCCATTACATACGTTAACAGTTTCCCGCTACTTGGCCATAATAACATGGCTTTTTGTCAGGACTGCGCTACTGGCCCTTTAAGGATTTTGTTGCAGCCTCAGCCAGGGTGCAGTTTTGTGCTGGATGAGTTAAGCACTCGAGCCAATCCCTGGCTGGGGCGGGGTATTTAAACCTCTTCCTGTCTGCCTGGCCCTGCTGGTGATTGCTTCTTGTGTCCTAGCTGTTGGTTTTTTGCTCTGTTGTGTTTCGCTGGTTCTCTGGATTTTGGCTTGTCTTCCTGGTTACTCTCTCGTTTTGTTTCTCGGTACTGCGCATACGTCTTGTTTGACCTCGGCCCGTCTGACTATTCTCTAGTTGCTGTCTGTTCTCGTCTGTTTCCCGTTTTTCTTTCGTTTATCTTCTGTCTGTTGTCACCTGTTTACTAGGGTGTATTTCAGGGTCGCCCTTCTCGGGGCGGGTTCTCTATCTAGGCAGTGCAAGCTAGGGACAGATTAGGGCATCCCTTTCATGTCCATGGTTTTCTTCCTCATCTTCCAAATGCTGCAACTTTTTTATTTTTCCATCTACACAGACATAGAATATGAGGACTTGTTATTTCGAGGGACCTTTTAATGCTGCCATTGACTGTACCATGTAATGAACTGGGAAACCACAAACCAATTCTGAACGGCTCGAAATGTGAAATAAATATACTTGTGCCATGTTTGTAAAGGTTTTATTTTATTTTATTTTTTTATGTGTTCTCTGTATTCTGCAGGTCGGTACGATTTCACCGAGACCAAATATGAAGGGTTTTCCTTATGTTGTAGTACTTTTAAAAAAAATAACATTCTTCATTTCTCAAACTTGCACTGCAGCGCCATTTTTCTGCAATAACTTTCTTTTTTTCCATCTATGGAGGTGAGTGAGGGCGCATATTTTGCCGCCTGAAGTGTTCTTTTTATTGGTACCATTTTGGGGTGCAGGCTACTTTCTAGTCACTTTTTATTCTAATTTGTAGTGGGCAGTGAAATGACAAAAAGTGTTGAGTGTACAGGATAAATGATGTTAGATTTTTAAAGATGTAACTTTTTAACTTTATTCTTTCATTTATAAAAAGGCAAAAGAGGGGTTTTAAACTTTTAATTTTTTAAATTATTTTTTATACTTTAAAAACTTTTTTTCTCTATTTGTACAATCAGTTCCTCTGGACCATTAAAAGGTGCGATTGCTTGTACACCCTTCTAAATTATATAAAAAATGCAGAAGGGTGTACCAAGATGGCAGCTCCATTACTGTCTGAGGTAGGAAGTAATAGAAATTATTCCATGGTGGCTACGGAAGCCTTCATAACTCTTCTGGCTACCATAACCAATTAGCACTCGTCGACCTTGTTGCATAAATGGGCCGATCATTCATTTAGATGCTACTGTCATGATCGCCCCAGTATCTAAGAAGTTAAACAGCATGGATTGGCGTCGGCTCCATTTACTGCTGTTAGCAGCGGGTATCAGCTGTGATAATTAACCAGCAGTTGCCGCGTATGGCACAGACTCACCAGTAACTTTTCTTGTATGTCAAATGTTGGTAAATGGTTACACCTAGATTTAAACCCCCAACTTTTTTTTAAATCTAACAATTTTGATGGTAGCGTAATGGGGTCAAATTTAGTCCCGGTTATAATTTTGTACTATAAAAAAGCAAATAATTATGAAGAAATATATAAATAATAACAATAATTAGAGCAATAACAACAGTAATACAGTATTAATGATCCTACCTTATAACCACAGAGGAACATTGTGCAAGTCGCCTTCCAGCACTTTTCAGTCCTGTGTAAATCTGTCCCATCTCCATTGCTCCTTCCAAGCCAACCACTTCCAGCAGTTGATCACTTAGATCTATTAAACAGAAATACACAGCCATGATTTTTCTTGTTTGTCCTTCAAATGGTCATTTTACATCTATAATCCTTTAATACAAAGAAATGTAAAGAAAATTGTAGCTCATATATAATTACAACTTATAGGAACATAGCTACTAAAGAACTGAAGCAAATCATTCCTTGAAAGGGGTTCTGCTTCTATCCCCCCAAAAAACAGCTGTTATTGATTCGGAAGTTGTGGGTGTCCAATGCAGTGCCATATAATAAAACCACAGAAAAAATGGGACATAAGTTACCAAGGAAAACTACAAAGCTACACTTACTGCTCAATGGCTGAAAGATATACTGAGTCCCATCAGCAGGCATCTCTGGCCCAAATGCTGCATGGGAAAGATAGGCAGGTGCCGGATATTAATGAGCAAATGCTCTTGGTACTAATTCACACCAGCATGCAGAAAACCACAGTATAACACATAGGGAGAATGCCATAGATGAGGCGATGCAAAGGGTAATGCCATTCATACAGGAACACCATGCTGAGTTACAGCCTATAGCGCCCATAATATTCAAATGGGCAGGCTTCCCAGCAATATAGAAATACATTGAAGGGCAGACACAGATAGTATAGGGCCCCATGCGGTAACAGTATATCCAACATCAGTATAATAGTACATTTCCTTCTGTAACTATCAGCCATGAAAATAATTCAATCATTTTGATGCAATCTATTGGACAGTACGAAGCCGCTTTATGGTTGCAGTGGACTCCTTTACTTAATGGGCCCCTGTGTAGCTACATTGGTTGCACCAATGTTATGTCCGCGCCTGCTGACCATGTGATACATAGACCAGACAGGTCGTGGGAGAGTAGCACTAGTTTCGCAGATCTCCACTCTGCCTCTTAAATAGAGATTTCAATGATGCCCATATACCCTCAAATGCCATATTGGAATGAGGTTGTTTAGTGGGACACATATGTTGTTATTTTGTATCTATACTGTATATATTATGCAAGTATACACTGTTGTACTTGTGCTCTGCACTGACTGTGGACTTTGGGGTGTAAGACTTCATGATCTGGCGGGTTACAGTATGTTGTGGCACAACTATATGTTTTCCTGGCTGCCAGCTAAGGCCCCTTTCACATTTTGATCCTGCACCCTGTTCATGGTATTCGTCATACTGTATCCCAAGGGATAATGCAGCAGGGCCATAGTCTTCTATAGGGCATGTATAGTTCTAATTGAATTACTTTTGCACTAGTTAGCGAACATGTACGGTTATGCACTGGATACAAAAGCATGGACTACTATGATTTACTGTCCAATGTAGAAATGGTATATGTTCACTAAGTAGGGCAAACATGGCTCAGTTGGGACTATACAAGTCTACAGCCTCTGTTGCGGTGCCACTACACTATCAGATGAAATACATTTAACAGTATACTTACGGATGCCATGAACAGAGTGCAAAAAATGAGTTGTAAATGGGACTTAACAGGTAGACATACCAGTTAGAGTAGGCTGAGGAAAAGCCTGGCACTGACATTAGTGGGTGTATAGGGAAGCTGTAGTGCAATGCCACAGAGCAGATAAGAGTGGGCAGAGAAGAATGTTTATAAGGATATGGTCTGGCATCACAAGGTGTGGGGGTTGTAGTCTGACTGCATAAGGCTTGGGCTTGTCCATGGTTAACATATTGATGGGCCAGAGTCAGAGATAGCTTATCTAGTGTAAGAATGTTGATGGGTTTTTGGGCCAGAATAGGGTGACCTAGAGTTTTGCAGAAACCCTGGGGACTCAAGTCTCAGGATAGTACAGCATTACACGGCTGGAGAGTTATCACTAGAGGGCAGATGGCTAGGTGATGGGAAGAATGGGTGGCATAGCATTGCAAGGGTTCAGCCTTGGGAGAGTAGGAGTTGGTAAGGTGGTGTGGGTTTAGAGTACCTTCAACCTAAGGAAAGGTCATCTGGAAAGTCTGTGTGGGCTGTGAGAGACATAAGCTATGGTAGTTTGGGTCTCATGAGATTTCAGCCCTGGGGCATTATGGAGGAAACTCATCCTATGGGAGAACCAAAATGGAGTTTGGATGCTTTGTGGCCTGTAATGTGACCTGAATAGTTAAGTCATGGAATGGAAGTGCATTGAACACTAAAGGGGCAGGAGCTAACTCTGGCGGCTCTGAGGAATAGGGCCAGGTGTAGAGATTGAGCCTCTTCCTGTTACCAAGTAGTTTTTCTGTGCATAAGGTATTGTGGATTGTGGTTTACCTGTGTTAAGCTGATGAGGTCTGTGTGTAGACAACATTAGCGGCAGGTCTTTGTGAAGTTAACATTCACCTGTCCTAAGATAAGGTTGAATTACTCAAGAGACGCACCACATACATTTTTTGAAGTGAGATGGACCCAAATTACAACTGGTTCTTTGCCTCTTCAGGTTCAGGAGTTGTGCTGATATCCCATCCCCATGTCCCCAATAGGTCCCTGAGCTCTTCATAATGTAATGTATTGTTATACGTCTTCTGCTTAGGTCTTTCTCCCCCTACACCATTGCTTTATCCCATGTGATAGGATGCCACGTTTATGGTACAATAACCTTCAACTGCACAGAGTTAACAAACAGGTAGCTCTACTGATTAGAAATGTATCGGGCTGACATGGACTTGGACGACTACGATACTTCACAAATAACCTTCTCTCTAGTGGGTCGCGGGAAAATGGAAAGGGAAGCATGGGATTCGCTAATGGGAAATCTTGCTGCAACCGGAAATATTGCAAAAAATATACACTCAAAAAGGTACACAAAAAAAACAATTCACTTCACCTTTCTGCTCCCTACTTCAGGTATCACTTGAAGAAGGTTTATGCCAGGCCAAAATGTCTCAGTATTATCTAGTATTTGTGCACACAAGGCGATTTGTGTACCTTATGAATGCATGGCACTCACAACTGTACTTTTTAATATATACTGTAACCACAAAGCATGTGGTGCCACTGTGTAAAGCAAGTTTAACTGATACAGTCTGCAACTGTTTTTTTTACGGGAAACCCTCAACAACCTCTTGCATGCTTTTGGACTCTTGGAGAAAGGGCCCCTCATCAGGTCTCACAAAGGGTGTATTTGTTATTTTGTGAGCATCTTTGCATAAGTCTCTCCCTTCTGTCCCTCAAACTATGGTGTCGGAAAATAAAAGAGTGGTCCAATAACATTTCTCCCATGTATCACTGGGGCTTCTATTGCCTCTTACTGGGAATGGTTTTATGTCCAGCCATGGAGCTGTGAAATTGGCCGTGTATCTGTGTTTTTCAGTAAATAATGTCTCATTTTTCTGTGATTTTTTTCTGTAAATTGCTAGTAAGACAATGAGGACCCTTGACGTGGGACCTCATATTTGATATTTTTCCAGTCTGTAGTTTTGCCCTGTGATATTGGTGAGCAGGGGGCGTCAGTATTTTGTGTTGGGCACTTGTAATATGCTGGCAACCCGCTCAATTCTAAAGTAAGGGCATCATCAATTGGTTGTATTGGCTGTATTGTACTGTGGCTTTTCTGCATATTGGTGTGAACTGGTTCTTAACCAATGTGCAGTTTTTTTTACTAAGCAATTACCCTCCTCATGAATAATTGTATAAGCAATCTTTCACAGGAATTTGCACCTGTGCAATTTCTCCCATGTAGCAATGGGGTTTATACTGCCTTCCACTGGGAATGTTTTTTTTTGTCCAGCCATGGAGCTGTGCGTATGGCTGTGTTTTCCAGTAACATAGTGTAATGAACCGGAGTAGTGGATGCACTGGACCACCGCAAGCGGTATTACAGGCCACACCAGGGAGCGGAGTCTAAATGGCTCCCGGTATTCACCAGATCCCGGGATGGACTTTCAGCGGCGGGATTCCACTAGGTTGCTAACCCTGATGTGACTTGCTTGCGGAGGCGGCCGAGGTGTGACGCAGTACAGAAGTGGTAGACAATCTCGTAGTCGGGGTAAGGCCAGAAGGTCAGGGCAGGCAGCGAAGAATCGTGGTCGAGGACTGTGAGTGAACGGAACTGGTACACGGGAAAGGCAAACCGGACTTCAGAAAGGCTTCCTTGCATAAGTTTGGGCACTATGTATTCGGCAGAGGCATACCGGAGATGGAGCCATTACAGTGGGTCAGCAGCCGGCAATCAACCAATTACCCTTGCACTGGCCCTTTAAATCCGAGACAGCCGGCGCGAGTCCTAAGGAGTTTGGGTGCGTGCACTGGCCGGCCGACAGATCCCTGGAAGCAGGAGCACGGCCAGGTAAGTTAATGCGCCCAGGGGAGCGAGTCCACCCGCGGCCTGACATGCAGACCGCGGCGCCAATCGCTCCAGGCGTAAGTGGAGACACGGGGGCACGAGTGCGCCTGCAGTCCGAACTTTGGGCTGCGGTGCCACTCGTGACACATAGGTGATATGGTTGATAAAAGACACAGGTATACGAAGTCCAAACTATAACCCCACAGTGTTCATCCAGAGGAGAGTAAAAAAAACATGAGGCAGATACCAATTGTCCTATTCAAGGGGAATAATTCCAAAGTAATCCATAGATCAACACCCGATCTATAGAATCTTGTCCCCATAATCTGTAACATTTACATTTTTCGAGAAAGGCATCTAAACCCTTCTGGAACTGGGTCAATCACTCTACCATCACAACCTCTTGTCATTCTTGGTCAATGACTCTCCCATCACAAGCTCTTGTGGTTCTTGGTCAATGACTCCACCATCACAACCTCTTGTGGTTCTTGGTCAATGACTCCCCCAGCACAAGCTCTTGTGGTTCTTGATCAATGACTCCCCTATCACAAGCTCTTGTGGTTCTTGGTCAATGACTCCACCATCACAACCTCTTGTGGTTTTTGGTCAATAACTCCCCCATCACAAGCTCTTGGGGTTCTTGATCAATGACTCCCCTATCATGACCTCTTGTGGTTCTTGGTCAATGACTCCACCATCACAAGCTCTTGTGGTTCTTGGTCAATGACTCCACCATCACAACCTCTTGTGGTTCTTAATCAAGATCCCACCATCACCACCTCTTGTGGTTCTAGGTCAATGACTCCGCTATCACAACCTCTTGTGGTTCCTGGTCAATGACTCCACCATCACAAACTCTTGTGGATCTTGGTCAATGACTCCACCATCACAACCTCTTGTGGTTCTTTGTCAATGACTCCCCCATCACAAGCTCTTGTGGTTCTTGATCAATGACTCCACCAACACAAGCTCTTGTGGTTCTTGGTCAATGACTCCACCATCACAACCTCTTGTGGTTTTTGGTCAATAACTCCCCTATCACAAGCTCTTGGGGTTCTTGATCAATGACTCCACCATCACAAGCTCTTGTGGTTCTTGGTCAATGACTCCACCATCACAAGCTCTTGTGGTTCTTGGTCAATGACTCCCACCACCTCACTCACAACCTCTTGTGGTTCTTAGTCAAGATCCCACCATCACCACCTCTTGTGGTTCTAGGTCAATGACTCCGCTATCACAACCTCTTGTGGTTCCTGGTCAATGACTCCACCATCACAAACTCTTGTGGTTCTTGGTCAATGACTCCACCATCACAACCTCTTGTGGTTCTTGGTCAATGACTCCACCATTACAACCTCTTGTGGTTCTTAGTCAATGACTCCACCATTACAACCTCTTGTGGTTCTGTCACATTCACATCACTGGAGCAGCAATAACATGTATAACCTATGGAATGTTATGGTGCTCCTAACCAGGCGCCTCATAAGGGTGGTTTTGGCCATACTCCTATCAGGGGGGTCCTGACCAAATTTGTTTACAAAAGGGGCCACAAGATAAGCAGGAGTCTTCAAAATTACTAATGGCAGCCCTGCTCCTAACCCTGGTGGTTGGGGGTTTGGTGCAGTCAACTGGCCCCATGTTAATGTTTGCTGGGCCCCCTCAGCTCTACCTATACCTCTGGCTAGGTCTTTACATCTGAAGACTTTCCATGCTCCTCTGGAAATATTATACTTCTATGTAAACCTCTACATCTGTTTCCTCTAATTCAGCTCCCCTATATTGAGGCCCCAAAAAAAAGACTCTTTATTGAGGCTAGTGAATGACAAGTGATCGGCAGGGGGTGGGGGGGGGGGGTTGGTACTGCACCAGATGATGCTGTAAGCTCTCATTTGCAGACTATTTTTTTAAGGGAGAGCATTGTGGAGGATTTGTGAATGAGGGTTTTGCAGGGTTTCACAGTCAATGAGTGGTTACAGTGTGTGGGAATGTTTTCACAGCTCTGTGTCTCTTCTGGCCTCTTCCATAAACTGAGCTACTTCACGTGTCTCCTCATATTAGTGCTACGGGTAAACAAAGCGTGCTCTCATGAATGACGACTGATGTCAGCACATTGTGAATGGTGCACACAGTACATCTGACCCCGTGCACTCATTCTTGATCTACGGATAAAAGTCACTAGAGAGATGGCCGGCCCATGTCCTTGTATCGTTTCAGCTGGCCTGGGAATTTAAATGAGTCGTCTCTGAGGGTTTTGTTTTTCATTTCTATTTTTTTTAAACTACAAGGAATGTAAAAAATTGTATCAGTATGATACTGCTTCTAATAATATACCAAAAATATATAAAACCAATCCCTAATAATAGATAATATATAATAGTAATACTAGGAATTTAATAATAATAATAATAATAAATTATAATCATAATATAGTATAGTTTAATAAAATAGTTTTAATAAGCTATATACGATTTGTGTTATTATTTCTAATATGAAATTATCATTGCTATTATTAATTATAATGATAATAATTTCAATTTCTAATATGAAATTATTATTGTTATTATTATTAATAACAATAATAATTTCATATCAGATATAATAACACAAATAGCTTATTAAAACACAGAAATAGTAATAATATTACTAATACAAGCGGCAACTGTATCTTTAATTCTTCTTAATTACCCACCCAAAAATGAATATAATAATAATAATAATAATAATAATAATAAAAATAATAATTATAAGAATTATAATAAGAATTATTATTATTATTATTTTTAGTCGTATTAGTCAATTTTTATACTGTTTTTATTATTATACTTTTATTGTAATTCTTTTATTCAATATGCCTAGTAGGTACTCACTATATTATTATTAATATTATTATTATTATTATTATTTTTAGTAGTAGTAGTAGTATTAATATAGTAAGTACCTACTGGAAATTCTGAATAAAAAAATTACACCAACAATAAAAAAAAATTAATAATGAAACTAAAAGCATAGACATATATTACTTCTGCAACAACTACTACTACTACTAATAATAATAATAATAATAATAATAATAATAATAATAATAATAATAATAATGTGTGTATCTACTAGAAATATTGAATTAAAAAATAGATACAAAAATAAAAGTATATTAATGAAACTGAAAGGATAGAAATCTACTACTACTGCAACTACTACTAATAATAATAATAGAGTGAGCACCTACTAGAAATATTGAATAAAAAATTAAAAGTATAATAATGAAACAAAGTATAGAAATCCACTATTACTACTACTACTAAAAATAGCAATAATAATAATAATAACAATAATAATAATAATAATAAGGTGTGTATCTACTAGAAATATTGAAATTAAAAAATATAAATAATAGTATACTACTGAAACTAAAAATATATAGAAATATACTACTATTACTGTTATTAATAATATTTAATAATATAATAATAGTGAGCACCTACTAGAGATATTGAATTAAAAAATTACTTCAAAAATAAAAGTATAATAATAAAACTGAGTTTTGAAATTTACTACTACCACTAATTATATTAATAATGATAATATGGTAAGTACCTACTAGAAATATTAAATTAAAATAATATAAATAATAGTATAACAATGAAACTAAAAACATAGAAATATACTACTATTCGTTATAATAAATAATATATATAAAATAAAAAATCATATAATAATAATAATAATAATAATAATAATAATAATAATAATGTGTTTTCCTTCCTACAAGAGCTGTGAGTATTATTATTATTATTACCTTTTACATTTGTAATAATTGTACTATTCATTTCTGATTGGTGATGTAAGTAGAGACACATGACCTCTGCAGCCAATCAGCGGCTGCGAAGGAGGTGATGTTCCTGTTTGGAAGTACAAGACTGTAAATAAAAGACCTGAGCTACACGGTGTCAGAACCAAGGACCGGAGGAAGGGAGTGTAAGGGGTTTCTTTTTTTAACTTAAATGGGGCCCCAGGAGCCGCCTATTCATTTTTCGTGGACAATCTCGTGGAGAATCCTAACTCCACTGAGGGTTCTGGTTCCCAATGGAGACAGAGTTAGAGAGAAAATAAAAAAATAAAGGTTCAGGGCATCCCAAGCCTGACTTTTTCACAAGTTCGGTTGAAACCTGTATTTAACTGGACAGGGTTCAAGCAGTTAAAGCAATACTAGTCAGAATTTTTTTTTTTTTTTTAGCCAATCTCTCCTCTTTTCTATAAATTTAGTATTTGCAGACATCCCCTTTAACAAGAGCATGGGCATGGGTTTCTTTTTATCGTGTTCTCCTGGGCGCAGTGTCCCTTTAATGCAACACATGGGAGATAATTGAATCCAGTCAGCTGTAAAAACTGATTTTTGATTAAAAGGGAAATTATGCATGGGTGACTAATTTAAAATCGTGGGATAGAAGGACAGTATTGAAAGCCGGCGTTTAATGCACTTAACAATGAATATTATACCAATTTCTAAGTGAACAATGTAAACTCAATTTGATATAATACAAATATATGACGTTGTACTCGTACATAGGCACATCTGTCATTGACAATGCACGCTCACTCCCAGCTGGACACTTTCATAATGAAATGAATCAATTTGTCTAAATTTTATGCAGATTTCAGTATCTGTGGTGCGGGCTCAGAGAAAGGTTTTTGTTTTTTCTTGCTTTTTTTTTCTCTTTTTTTTTTTTGCAGCGTGTAACTGAAGATATCTTGCCCTGCTGACTATTTACATGCAAATCAGTGTTTCTCCGGACAACTTTACAAAAAAAAACAAGAGACTGACAAAGTTTCGAGGCTGAAGACAATGCCCAAAGTTTACATTCAAAGTTTAGATTACAAGTGACTTGGTTTTTTGTCGACCAAAAGAGAAACTCCACCAATTCACTGTTAAAATATAGAATAATATTGTAAATATGGGGCCATATGTATTACATAGTTACATAGTACGGCTGAAAGAAGACATGTGTCCATCAAGTTCAACCAATGGTGGGGAAAATGTGGGTGAAAGGAGGGAGACAAGGATTTCAAGCCCAGCCTCCTGTAAGGGTTCGGTGGATTCGCTGGACCACCGCAAGCGATGATAGTTAAGCCACGCCAGGGAACGGAGTCTAAGTAGCCCCCGGTTTTCACCAGAGCCCGCCGCAAAGCGGGATGGACTTGCTGCGGCGTGAGGCTACCAGGTCGTTACCCCTGACGTGACTTGCTTGCGGTGGCGGCCGGGGTACTGCGTGGTACAAAATCGTAATCCAAAGGCGTAGTCGGGGACAGGCAGAAGGTCAGGGCAGGCGGCAGAGGTTCGTGGTCAGAGACAGGCAGAAGGTCAGGGCAGGCGGCAAACAGGCAAGGTCAGGAAACGTAGCGGAACGGACTGGTACACGGGTAATCAATACGGACTCTAACACTCTCCAAACTCACTGAACGCACACCAACAACGGGACGGACAGGAGCGGCGTGCACCGGAGCGCGGCCAGGTAAGAGAGCCGGCGTGGGAACGGAGGTGGTCGCGGGTGACCGCGATGCCCGCGCCGGACCCCCAGCAGGCAGGGGAACGGCCGCAGGGACAGCGGCGCCCGCGGCCGCCGTGACAGCTCCCCACTGGTTAATGCCCTGAAACCCACAAGGCAAGAACCAATCTGCTCCAGGGAAGACCCCATCTCTGACCCCAGAGCCGCAACCAGTCAGGATCCAGAATTTTACAGGGCTACGTACGCATTAATATTCTTTAGTTTCAGGTAGGTATCTAAGCCTTTCTTGAAACCCTCACCTGTTCCTGCTGTGACCAGCTCCTCAGGCGGCTATTACACAGATCTACAGTTCTTACAGTGAAGAACGCTTTTCTCCTCTGGAGATTGAATCCTTTTTTCTGTAGCCAAAGGGAATGTCCCTTTGTCTTTTGAGGGGGCTTCACTCGAAATAATTTTTCCCCATACTTTTAGTATATACATTTATGTACTTATATAAATTAATCATGTCCCCCCGAAGCCATCTTTTCTCAACACTAAATAAGCTCAATTCTACTAACCTCTCCTCATAACTAAGATGCTCCATTCCCCTTATTAGTTTGGTTGCTCGTCTTTGTACTCTCTCTAGCTCCATTACATCATTTCTATAAACTGGAGCCCAGAACTGAACAGCATATTCTAAGTGAGGTCACACCAATGCTTTGAACAGCGGTAGAATTACATCCTTGTCCTGCGAGTCCAAGCCTCTTTTAATGCACGCCAATATCTTACTTGCCTTAGAGGCAGCTGATTGACATTGAGCTGTTCTGTAGTCTGTGATCTACAAGAACGCCCAGATCTTTCTCGGCACGTGATTCTACAAGTTTTTCTCCCCCTAGGACATATGATGCCAGCAGATTATTACCCCATAGGACATATGATGCCAGCAGATTATTACCCCATAGGACATATGATGCCTACAGATTATTACCCCATAGGACATATGATGCTGCAGATTATTACCCCATAGGACATATGATGCCTGCAGATTATTACCCCATAGGACATATGATGCCAGCAGATTATTACCCCATAGGACATATGATGCATGCAGATTATTACCCCATAGACATATGATGCTGCAGATTATTACCCCATAGGACATATGATGTCTGCAGATTATTACCCCATAGGACATATGATGTCTGCAGATTATTACCCCATAGGACATATGATGCCTACAGATTATTCATACCCAGATACCGAACCTTACATTTATGCAAACTGTTGAACAGGATAGATGTCTGCAGATTTTCCCATTAAAACATATGATGCTGCAGACTATTACCCAATACATAGATCTAGAGATAACCAAACATGAGCTCAGAGTAACCAATCAGGACATCGAGCGATCAATTCAGAGCCCATAACAAACCTTGCAGATGCAATAGTGAATCAACAGAGTCTGTGCCATTACAGCAACCACTTAGAGCCCATAGCAAGCAAAAAGAGCTCACAGCAACCAACCAGAGCCCATAGCAACCAATCAGAGCCGATAGTAAACGATCAGAGGTCATAGCAACCAATCAGACCCATAGCAGACCAATCAAGAGCCACAGAACCAATCAGAGCTCATAGCAACCAATCAGAGCCCATAGCGACCAATCAGAGCTCATAGCAAACAATCAGAGCTCATAGCAACCAATCAGAGCCCATAGCAACCAATCAGAGCCCATAGCAACCAGAGTTCAGTTTTCATGTCATATAGTGCTGTGGAAAAATAAAAGCTGGGCTTTGATTGGTTGCTATGGGCTCTGATTGATTGGTTATTATGGGCTCTGATTGGTTGTTATGAGCTCTGATTGGTTGATTGGTTGCTATGAGCTCTGATTGGTTGTTATGAACTCTGGTTGCTATGTGCTCTGATTGGTTGCAATGGGCTCTGATTGGTTGCAATGGGCTCTGATTGGTTGTTATGAGCTCTGATTGGTTGTTATGAGCTCTGATTGGTTTCACTGGGCTCTGATTGGTTGCTATGGGCTCTGATTGGTTGCTATGAGCTCTGATTGGTTATGCTCTGATTGGTTGTTATGAGCTCTGATTGGTTGTTATGAGCTCTGGTTGCTATGTGCTCTGATTGGTTGCTATGGGCAACAATGATAGTCTTTCTGCTAAACAGTTTTTATACACAAGGCCCATGGTGCTTTATCTTGTATTTATTTAAAGGGTGGTTCCCATCTCAGACATTTATAGGCTATGCCGTAAAGTTCTAATAGGTATGGTTGCCTCCTCTGGGATCTGCACCTATCATGAGAATGAGCCCCTGAAAGTCTCTGCTCAGACTGGAGTGCAGGTTGCGCTTGCGCCATACCCTTTATTCTGTTCTATGTGAACTTCAATTGAACAGAATGGAGAGTACGGCGCAGGCGGCAAACTGTACTCCGGTCTGAACAGAAACTTTCAGTGGCTTTTTCTCATGACAGGTATATCTCATAGTTTATGGCATCGATATGCCATACATTTCTGAAATAGCAACATCCCCTTTAAGTAAGGACTTTTCTACTCACATCCAATGTCAGACTCGGAATCTCTCTTACAAGAAAGAAGATCATTATGTTTGCTTCAATAACCTGAGGCAGTTAAGGTGGGTCATACACATTAGATAGCTGAGAGACAAATGGTCCTACAGGTATCCCTCCCAAATCCACACCATACACATGCTATGTTTGACTCCACCGTGTTCTCAGTAGGAAAAGGAGACTAAGTCGCTGCCACCTCTTTTTGTCTCTCTTGAGAACACAAGGATTGAGCATGTTGAAATCCAGCTTCTCGTTCATTCTTTTCCCCAGCATTTGCCATCAAGGTAAGAGAGTCTTCCATACACATAATAGTCATATAGTTAGTACAGTTGAAAAAGGAATTATGTCAATCCAGTTCAACCAAGTATGGTGAAAGATGTGGATGGAGAGAGGGGAGTGGGGAGTTTTTTAGCTTTTTTTTCCTCCTACTGATAGACTTTGGAACCTATAAGGAATGAATCAATCAACCCTAAAGGAAGATTTCCTTCCTGATCCCAGAGTTGTCAGTTGTCATCAGACTGGATCCAGATATTTTATACGGCGACATAAGTATTAATGTTATTTAATAGTAAGTGGTTATGAAAGCCTTTCCTGAAACCCTCAACTGTTCCTGCTGTGACCTGCTCCTCAGGCAGCTATTCCACAGATTTACAGTCCTCATGCTGAAGAACGCTTTTCTCCTTTGGAAATTGAATCCCTTTTCCACCAGATACAGGGAATTTCCCCTTGTCTTTTGAGGGGTTTTACATGAAATAATTTTCCCCATACTTTTTGTAGGGACCATTTATATACTTATATAAATTAATCATGTCCCCCCCGAAGCCGTCTTTTCTCAAGACTAAATAAGTTTAATTCTTTTAACCTCTCCTCACAACTTAGATGCTCCATTCCCCTTATAAGTTTGGTTGCTCGTCTTTGCACCCTCTCTAGCTCCATTACATCTTTCCTATAAACTGGAGCCCAGAACTGAACAGCATATTCTAAGTGAGGTCGCACCAATGCTTTGTACAGCGGTAGAATTACATCCTTGTCCCGTGAGTTCAGGCCTCTTATAATACACGCCCATATATCGCTGGCCTTAGAGGATGTTGATTGACATTGCATACTGTGTGGCTCGCTGTGAGGGGCTTACAGCGGCTGTTTTAATATGCTCTGTACCTGCTCCTGCTTCCATGCGTGTCCATCCTCTGTGGCTTCCCCAGCGTGCGTGTGCACCCCATAGGGCGCGCGCGCGCCAGCCTGCGGACATTCATACACACAGTGCTCCTGCTTCCTGCCTGTGACCCTTGCCTTCTTAAGGAACTTCCTCCCTGGACTCTGGGTCAGTTCGTTGGTGTTGTTCCATAGAGCTAGACCTCGGTTGCTGAAGCTCCTGCTGCGTTAACCCCCTGGTTTCCAGTGTCTCTGCTGAAGCTCCTGCTGAACGTCTGCATTACCCTGCACTGTCCAGCGCACCTGTTTATCTGCTGGTTCCTGACATCTTACCTGCTGAACTCCTGTCGCTGCACCACTCAGCTAACACCTGCTAATACCTGGCACCCTGTCTATCTGTTATCACCCTGGGACTGTGCATTCGTTTAACAGCTACAGCATTCGTTTATCCGGCACCTGTCCTGCACTTCGGCTACCTGCCGCGATTATTACCATCTCTGCCCACGGTGGGCGCTGAGGATCCCCTGTTCCTGGACGTTTCTAGCCTCAAGGCCGGAAAACGTCACAGTAATCTATGATCTACAAGTTACCCAACTGGTCTCCCATTTCACCCTAGGACATATGGATAAGACTATTACCCCAACTATATGCTGAATTATTCCCAGGACAGGACATAGTTACATGGACTATACCCCGGACTATGAGCTGCAGATATTATCCGGACATATGATGGAGATAATATCCCCAGACATATGGCGCAACAGAATTCCCCCGGACAATGATGCGCAGATTATATCCCCGGACATATGGCGCACAGACTATTACCCCAGGACATATGATGCGCAGATTATTACCCAGGACTATGGCGCATACACATACCCAGGACCTATGTGCTGCGATTATAATCCCCATAAGGCCGGCTACAAACTATCACCCAGGACATTATGCATACAGATTATTACCCAACAGGACATAGTTCTGCAGATTTTACCCCCAGGACATATGATGCTGCAGATTATTATCCCCAGGACATATGATGCTGCAGATTATTATCCCCAGGACATATGATGCTGCAGATTATTATCCCCAGGACATATGGCGCATACAGACTATTACCCCCAGGACATATGGCGCATACAGACTATTACCCCCAGGACATATGATGCCTGCGGATTATTACCCTCACATCACTCCAAAAGTCTTTCCAGAAATTTTTGATGGAATAATTTGGAGACAAACATACATAGTCCTTTATCAGGTCTGAAACTCTCTTCAAATCTAATGATGATATAAAAAGTGTCTCAAGCAAATATTAAGAGTTGCACTTCAAATTTCTTGTACTCGAATCCAACTCGAATCAACTTTTGACTATATTCACAAAAAAATCAACCGTACAGTAACTGTAAACTTGGGTTTGAGTTAGGGTTTAAGATGGGGGTTCCCACCACAGACTTTGATAGCATATCAATAGGATATTCCATCAAAGTTTGATAGGAGTCGCACCTCTTGTACCTGCACATATCTCAGGAACGGGCTCCCGGAAGTTACAGCTCAGAATAGTCAGGTTTACAGACAACTCTCCATTCTATTCTATGGAAGTACTGAGTGCGGCCAAATGCACCACTTACCTGTTCTTAGAACTCCCATAGAACAGAATGGAGAATTGTGCGCTAGCAATATGCCATTAACTCCTTAACGACCGCCCACCACCTTTTGACGTCGGGCATTTCAGGTCGTTCGTCTGCAGCGATGTCTTTTGACCTCGCTGCAGACATCGGAGTTTGCGGCTTCGGGGGCTGCAGCAGCACTGAGATTGGGGCTCTGATCCCAGCACAGCTCCTGCAAGCACCGGGGAGCGGGGGAAACCTCCGCGCACCGGGGAGCGGGGGAAACCTCCGCTCCCCGGTGCTTTAACCCTTTGATTGACGCTGATCGTCACCGCAGCGCAATCAAAGGGATCCCTGCTATGTCGGGTGATCGGGACTCTTGGTGACCCTACAGAACCCAGGAAATGGCTGCACAGTCAGCCCTGGGGACCTAGAGTAGCCTCAGGGCTGTCTGTGTATCTGCCCTGATCACTGCTTGTGTCAGACTGACACAGATTATAATGTATTATCATAAATTAATATGCTAATACATTACTAAGTGGAAAAAAAAATAACAGTTCTCCCTTTATGGGATTAAAAAAAAAAAAAAGGAAAAAACCATAAAAAGTGTAAAAAAAAGAGTAAAAAAATAAATAATAAAATAAAAATAAATATTTAATAAAAAATAATTGTGCATACATTACACACACACACACACACCACACACACACACTCACCCACACACACACAAAAAAAACCTACACATATTAGGTCTCCACACGACCGTAATAACTTGTAGAATTAATCTAACAAGTTATTAAGTGTCAAATGTGAATGGTGTAAAAAATAAAATAAAATCTGCAATCACTTATAAGTGAACTTAAACTATTCCCCCATAAATTACAACTTGTCTTGAATAAAACGAGGCCTCATCCAGCTGCGTCATTGAAAAAATAAAAAAGTTACAACTGTTGAAACGCAAGGAGGCAAAAACTAAAAAAATGTAATGGTCATTAACTACTTTTCAGACGTTCGGTTTAAGGGGTTAAAGTCTATGGAGGGAGCTCCCCTTTAGCGTTAGGGTTTTATGCTGTTTTATATGGCTCACCCTACTGTCCGTAGTGCTTCCTCTTTGCATGATACTCCTGATCTGATGTCACTTCTGGTCTGACTCCGGACCAGAAGTGACACTGCAGAGAGAGCGCTGTGGAGAGGAAAGTTAACCCCTACAGAACAGTAAAAATTCATAACCTTAAGTAAAGGTTATTGTTAGTTACTTTTTTTCACAAGTTCGGTCAAAGCAATGTTGAAATGAAAAGAGAAAGGTTCAAACAACACTACATAGAAATTTTATACATAGCAAGGGATTCTTTACTGTAAAAGCAGTGAGACTGTGGAACTCTCTGCCAGAGGAATTTGTCATGGTGAATTCACTAACAGAGTTCAAAAAGGTTCTGGATACATTCTAATAATATAACAGGTTATAGTGACAAAGATTCTGGAGAAGGGTTTGGATACATTTCTATAGTGTAATAATAGAACAAGTTATAGTGACGGGATTTTTGGAGAAGGGTCTCGATACATTTTAGATGTAATAATATAACACGTTATAGTGACCTTGATTCTGGAGAAGGGTGTGGATACATTTCTAGATGTAATAATAGAACAAGTTATAGTGACCGGGATTCTGGAGAAAAGGTCTGGATACATTTCTAGATGTAATAATAGAACAATTTATAGTGACCTGGATTCTGGATAAGGGTCTCTATACATTTCTATATGTAATAATATAACAAGTTATAGTGACCGGGATTCTGGAGAAAGGTCTGGATACATTTCTAGATGTAAGAATAGAACAAGTTATAGTGACCGGGTTCTGGAGAAAGGGTCTGGATACATTTCTAGATGTAGTAATATAACAAGTTTATAGTGACCGGGATTCTGGAGAAGGGGCTGGATACATTTCTAGATGTAGTAATATAACAAGTTATAGTGACCAGGATTCTGGGAGAAGGGTTTTGGATACATTTCTAGATGTAATAATATAACAAGTTATAGTGACCAGGATTCTGGAGAAGGGTCTGGAGACATTTCTAGATGTAATAATAGAACAAGTTATAGTGACCGAGATTCTGGAGAAGGGTCTGGATACATTTCTAGATGTAATAATAGAACAAGTTATAGTGACCGGGATTCTGGAGAAGGGTCTGGATACATTTCTAGATGTACAGTGTGGAAAAAAGTATTTAGTCAGCCACCAATTGTGTAAGTTCTCTCACTTAAAAAGATGAGAGAGGCCTGTAATTGACATCACAGGTCAACCTCAACTATGAGAGACAAAATGAGAAAACAAATCCAGAAAATCCCATTTTTCTGATTTGGAAAGAATTTATTTGCAAATTATGGTGGAAAATAAGTTTTTGGTCCCCTACAAACAAGCAAGATTTCTGGCTCTCACAGACCTGTAACTTCTTCTGTAAGAGGCTCCTCTGTCCTCCACTCATTACCTGTAGTAATGGCTTTTGTTTGAACTTGTTATCAGTATAAAAGACACCTGTCCACAACCTCAAACAGTCACACTCCAAACTCCACTATGGTGAAGACCAAAGAGCTGTCGTAGGACAGCAGAAACAAAATTGTAGCCCTGCACCCGGCTGGGGAGACTGAATGTGCAATAGGCAAGCAGCTTGGTGTGAAGAAATCAACTGTGGGAGCAATAATTAGAAAATGGAAGACATACAAGACCCCGATAATCTCCCTCCATCTGGGGCTCCTGCAAGATCTAACCCCGTGGGGTCAAAATGATCACAGAGAGGTGAGCAAAAATCCAAGAACCACACGGGGGGGACCTAATGAATGACCTGCAGAGAGCTGGGACCAACGTAACAAGGGCTACCATCAGTAACACACTACGCCGCCAGGGATTCAGATCCTGCAGTGCCAGACGTCTCCCCCTGCTTAAGCCAGTACATGTCCGGGCCCGCCTGAAGTTTGCTAGAGAGCATTTGGATGATCCAGAAGAGTATTGGGAGAATGTCATATGGTCAGAGGAAACCAAAGTAGAACGTTTGGTTAGAAACACAACTCTCATGTTTGGAGGAGGGGAGAATGCAGAGTTGCATACAAAGAACACCATATCTACTGTGAAGCACGGGGGTGGCAGCATCATGCTTTGGGGCTGTTCCTCTGCATAGGTACCAAGACGACTGATGCGTGTACAAGAGAGAATGAATGGGGCCATGTATCAAAGATTTTGAGTGAAAACCTCCTTCCATCAGCAAGGGCATTGAAGACATTCAATGACAATGATCCCAAGCACACCTCCAGGGCAACAAAGGAGTGGCTTCGTAAGAAGCATTTCAAGGTTCTGGAGTGGCCTAGCCAGTCTACAGATTGCAACCCCATAGAAAACCTTTGGAAGGAGTTGAAAGTCCATGTTGCCCAGCAACAACCCCATAATATCACTGCTGTACAGGAGATCTGCATGGTGGAATGGGCCAACATACCAGCAACAGTGTGTGCCAACCTTATGAAGACTTACAGAAAACGTTTGACCTCTGTCATTGCCAACAAAGGAGATAGAACAAAGTATTGAGAGGAACTTTTGTTATTATACTTATTTTTCACCATAATTTGCAGATAAATTCTTTCCAAATCAGACAATGTGATTTTCGGGATTTGTTTTCTCATTGTGTCTCTCATAGTTGAGGTCGACCTATGATGTCAGTTACAGGCCTCTCTCATCTTTTTAAGTGGGAGAACTTACACAAATGGTGGCTGACTAAATACTTTTTTTCCCCACTGTAATAATTTAACATGGTATAGTGACTGGGATTCTATATCCCGGGATTTATTCTGATGCCTGATTGGAGTCAGGAAGGAGTTTTCCCTAAACTGTGGACACGTTGCTTCTGCCGCTATGGGGTTTTTTGGCGTCCTCTGGAGCAACACTATAGGACAATAGGCTGAACTGGATGAACGTCTGTCTTTTTTCGGCTTTACAAACTATGTCACTATGTAACTACACATAATACTGTATATACAGTCATATTAAAAAGTTTGGGCACCCCTAATAATCTTAATCATTTTTAGTTCTAAATATTTGGGTGTTTGCAACAGCCATTTCAATTTGATATATCTAATAACTGATGGACACAGTAATATTTCCGGATTGAAATGAGGTTTATTGTACTAACATAAAATGTGCAATATTAGTTATTAGATATATCAAATTGAAATGGCTGTTGCAAATACCCAAATATTTAGAACTAAAAATGATTTAGATTAATAGGGGTGCCCAAACTTTTTCATATGACTGTATTGCCTCCTACTATGGACAGTTCATTGAGCTGTAAGTTTGTCCATGTGTCTGTGTTTTTAAGTAAATTTTGTCCCATTTTTCTGTGATTTTTTTTCCTGTAAATTAATAGTAAGGCTAATGTAGGGACTCACCAGTCAATGATGACCCCTGATGCGGATAATGCACTGGCATATATTGGCCAATATATCAACTTATACCTCATATGTGATATTGTAGTTTTGCCCCATAATGCTGGGGAGCAGGGGGTGTCAGTATTTAGGGCGACATGTCCCATTAGGACCGCACCATTTTTTAAATGTATTACATGCTATTCTCTATATACGAATGACCTGTCTTACACCAAAACTAGGCACATTATACAACAGGCACAACAAATTTGAATGCGCCTAAAGTAGGTGCATCAGATATGCCAGCAATGCTATGCTATGTGCCTATATTATGCTATGCGTCTAGATTAGACGCATCAATTATAATATGCAAGGTACCAGACGCCAGATTTTTGACAGGTTCTTTTATTCAGGCGCACTATACACTCATTTAATGCACCTTAAAACTGTTATGGCGGCGCCTCTTTTCTGAATTGCCCTTGGTGTTGGACACTTAATATATGCTGGCAACACACTCAATGGAATAGTAAGGTTGTAAGCTGGCATGGTGCACCACATTCAACAATCAAGCGCTGCTATATATATACTTTTAACGGTCACCGGTTTGGCGTCTTGGTATAGGGGATCTCTCCTGCAACCCATATATCAGTCCATAGGCAAAAACTTCTTCAAGGCACACATAAGCAGTTTAAAATAAACTTTACTTTATACTCCACATATATAGGTAAGTGAACAATGTATCAACAATGTGAAAAATTTAAAACCTGGTGCCGTATAGATTGCACAGAGGCATATGTCCAATATTTCTTCGGAGTCCCAATCTGTACACCAGCGACTATCCGCTCTGATAGGAGTTCGCACAGAAAGATTGGGACTCCGAAGAAATATTGGACATATGCCTCTGTGCAATCTATACGGCACCAGGTTTTAAATTTTTCACATTGTTGATACATTGTTCACTTACCTATATATGTGGAGTATAAAGTAAAGTTTATTTTAAACTGCTTATGTGCGCCTTGAAGAAGTTTTTGCCTATGGTGCACCACATGTAACCGTTTAACTGGCCCCTACATAAGCCTCATCTATGTGCAATTGTAATACTAGCAATGACCCCCCTCATGGATAGTAGGCGTGTGAGTGGTTGTTTATCAGTAATTTTGCACTTATACAACCTCCCCTGTGTTGCATTGTGGCTTTGCTGCAGACTGGTGTGAACTGGTTCTTATTTAATGTGCAGTTTTTTATTAAGCAGTTGCTCCCCTTGTGGATGGGCGTGTAAGCAAATGTTTATTAGCGAGTTGCACCAGTTAAACTTCTTCCAAGTAGCACTGGGGCTTACATTACCTCCTACTGGGAATAGTTTATTATCCAGTCATTGAGCTCCAAGTATGGCTGCGTACCCCTCTTTTTTGCCCGAATTGGAACAGAATTCTGGAAACTTTTCTTAGTAGATTTCCCACACTGAATCTTTATAGCACGAAACAGGCAGAAACCTTGTCTCCAAGAACCCTCCGTTTTATTTTATTAGGTTCATAATAAATGACCCCCTCTACCGTACAGGACCCCGACTACTGCTCAGAATGCCCCCATCGACTATAAAATGCCCAATTTATTTTCTAATTCTTAAACTCAGAGAACTTAGAAATTAGTAACGGAATGACAAAGGGGCACGGCTCTGGCTCGGGGCTCCGAGCACTAAGTCCACAGCTGTTTCAGGTTCACCTCATAAGTCTTAATGAAGTATAATTAATCATGCGGTGAAAAGTCTCATAATATTTAGCAAGGAACCCAAACAAGATTCTTTTCTGTTTCTTTATTTTCCTTGCGGACTATTAATGCACATAAAAAGGACCTGTGAAAACAGTTCCCGCATGTGTTAGCAGTATGTCATCATATATTTGGAAAAAAAAAAGTCAGGCTGATTTTCTATTAAAGTAAAGGAGAAGTTGAATAAATACTGATTAATTAATGATGTTTGGATTAGAATTTTTTTTTTTCTAATACCCAATTTAAGGGTCATCTCAGTCAGAAAATCCACCAATTAGTTTAAACAAAGAGTGGCTGCAAAGAGTGTCTCTCCTTCTGGAGGACCAAGCATGTCCATACCACAGATAGGCCACACTCTGATGTGAATAGGCACCCTGTAATGCTTCAGATCCCCTGTGGTGGCACTGCAGGGAAAGTAAATATTTGCTGCCCAGTTCCTCATAAATCATAGCAGATCTGTCAAGGGACACTTTCATAAAAAAAAAAAATGGTGGATAACCCCTTTAAGGTTCATTTTTTTCTACTGTGCAAGCTCAAATAATATAGGGTGAGTCAAAAGTTCCAGGACACTCTTATTTCAGAAAGGAAAAGGAAAATGACCTAGCTGAATAAGTAAGTAATGGGTGAGGAGGCCTAATTTTTAGGCTATGTATAGAAAACAGCTGCCAATGACCCAGCTGAATAAGTAAGTAATGGGTGAGGAGGCCTAATTTTTAAGGTATGTCCAGAACATGGTTGCCAATGACCTAGCTGAATAAGTAAGTAATGGGTGAGGAGGCCTAATTTTTAGGCTATGTCCAGAACATGGCTGCCAATGACCTAGCTGAATAAGTAAGTAATGGGTGAGGAGGCCTAATTTTTAGGCTATGTACAGAACATGGCTGCCAATAATCTAGCTGAATAAGTAAGTACTGGGAGAGAAGGCCTAATTTTTAGGCTATGTCCGAACATGGCTGCCAATGACCTAGCTGAATAAGAAAGTAATGGGTGAGGAGGCCTAATTTTTAGGCTATGTATAGAAAACAGCTGCCAATAACCTAGCTAAATAAGTAAGTAATGGGTGAGGAGGCCTTATTTTTAGGCTATGACGATAACATGGCTGCCAATGACCTAGCTGAATAAGTAAGTAATGGGTGAGGAGGCCTAATTTTAGGCTATGTCCAGAACATGGCTGCCAATGACCTAGCTGAATAAGTAATGGGTGAAGAGACCTAATTTTAGGCTAGGTCCAGAACATGGTTGCCAATGACCTAGCTGAATAAGTAAAGGGTGAGGAGGCCTAATTTTTAGGCTATGTCCAGAACATGGCTGCCAATGACCTAGCTGAATAAGTAAGTAATGGGTGAGGAGGCCTAATTTTTAGGCTATGACCAGAACATGGCTGCCAATGACCTAGCTTAATAAGTAAGTAATGGGTGAGGAGGCCTGATTTTTAGGCTATGTATAGAACATAGCTGCCAATGACCTAGCTGAATAAGTAAGTACTGTGTGAGTAGGCCTAATTTTTAGCCTATGACGATAACATGGCTGCCAATGACCTAGCTGAATAAGTAAGAATGGGACGGGATCATAGGGACAAGTAGGGACCTGTCAGGGACAGGCTCCGGACAGGAATGCCCTCATCAGGGCGATTTTCCTGTGTTTTCCTAGGTTAGGGATCAGTGTGACCAATAGGGCCTAATAGGGTCAAGTCACTGGACCCATACCACTCTTTTCATTGTATGCTTCTTTTTGTGCTGTTTTGTGTCAATTGTTATTCTCTGAGAGATTCTTTGTCCAATTTACTTTGTATTTTAACTGTATCTGTAGTAAAAGTTATGTTTTAGAGACTATTCTTTTTTGTGTAAATGGGTGAGGAGGCCTAATTTTTAGTCTCTGTCCAGAACACGCCTGCCAATGACCTAGCTGAATAAGTAAGTAATGGGTGAGGAGTAGAGATGCGCGAATTTTTAAAAAATTCGGTTCGGTCACTTCGCCGAATTTCCCGACAAAAATAAATTTGGTCCGAATTACTTTGGGACGAATCGCGTTAAAAAAACAGCTATTTCCAGGCTGCACAGAGCCTGCAGGGTGCTGTAGAACATTGTGCCATGCTTAAATATGCAGAGGGAGCTTGGTTTGGTCTTCATACAATGTTGTGTTTTAGTATGACACGCACATGACTGCCGCCGCTCTTAGAATCGCTTCACTATAAAATTCCCTGGGCACTTAAGAGGGCAAAACTGACCAAAAAACTGAAGCGGGAATGTAGCCTGATAAAGTTATGGCAGTGACAGCTGGCAAAAAACAAGCTGAGGGCTCAGGTGGCAACATCAGTGACAGAGTGTGGAGGTGATGGCGGCAGCCACAGCAGCATGAGGTCAGAGAGTGGCACAATGACATTCTGGAGGTGGAAAAAACAGGAGTAGGCCACAGAGTGGCACAATGACACAGTGTGGAGGTCACGGCACCAGCAGCATGAGGTCAGACAGTGGCACAATGACATTCTGGAGGTGGCAAAAACAGAGTGGCACAATGACAGAGAGTGGAGGTGACGGCGGCAGTAGCAACAGCATGAGGTCAGAGAGTGGCACAATGACACAGTGTGGAGGTCACGGCAGCAGCCACAGCAGCAGCATGAGGTCATAAAGTGGCACAATGACAGAGTGTGGCCTCCTCACTAGGCGGGTGAAGGAAGCTGCTCATCAGAGACTCCAGACTTAGGTTGCTGCTGATGGAGCTGGTACTGCCAGGTGTAGAACTGCGTGACACCGCTGTGCCCTACACATGTGGTATGATGGAGCAGTACTTGTGGAGGCTGAGATGGTGGTGGTGGTGGAGGAAGAGGAGGCGGACATTGGCGCAGGAGCCGCAGTTTGACAACGTGGAGGAGAAAGCGGCGTCTCCTGTCCAAGTTGTTGGTGTGCCTGGGCAGGAAGCACATTCACCCAGTGGGCCGTAAAGGACATGTACTGGCCCTGACCGTAGTTACAGCTCCAGACGTCCGCGCTGCCGTGCACCTTGGAACAAACCGATAAGCTCAAGGACTGGCCCACCTTCTGTTCTACATATTTATGAAGTGCTGGTACTGCCTTTTTGGAAAAGAAATTACGGCTTGGAGCTCTCCATCTCGGCTCGGCACAAGCCATTAGTTCTCTGAACGGTGCAGAGTCCACCATTTGGAAAGGGAGGGACTGCAGTACCAACAACTTGGACAGGAGCACGGTCAGCTTCTGCACCTTAGGATGGTTGGACGCATATTGTTGTCTCTTTGCAATCGCCTCACTGAACGACTGCTGGCGCCATGAGTAGCGAGGAGCAGGAGCATCTGGACTGGGAGATGATGTCAAAGAGAAACAGCTCCCTTCTGCAGAGGTGGTGGAGCCTTGACTGGCTGCAATGGCATGCGTGCCACTGGACGCTGCTGCTGCTGCGGCGGGATGGACCACCACATCTGAGCCACGTTTCTCCCAGGCCACCGGATGGTGACGCTGCATGTGTTGACGCAGGGCCGTGGTGCCAAGGTTAGCTCCCTGGCCACGCTTCACTTTCTGCCCACAGATTCTACATATACCCATATTCGGCTCCTCCGGTGTCTTAGCAAAGAGCTGCCACACCGCCGAGTATCGGATTTTACCGCCAACGCTCCGCACTGAGTGACTACTGCCGCCGCTGCCTCGCTGAGCCCCTTTGCTGCTACTTTCTTGCACCTGCGAAGCGGGTTTTTTACCCCGTGGCCGTTTGGCTCCCGACCTCACACTGCTGCTATCCTGCTGACTCACGGCCACACGACCCACTTGCTGGCTGCACCGCTGCCTGACGCGCAAGCTGACGCTCTCTTCTCCTGACGATGATGAAGCCCTTGCCTCACCCGGCTCCCAAGTGCGGTCGGCTACATCATCATCTATTTGTGTTTCATCGTCACTGCTGTCCTCATCACCAGTCTTGGTATGCAGAGGCTGACCCCTCACAACATGACCTCCCATGCCACTCACCACATCTATACTTTGCCGCCTACTGCAAGAAGCAGGCGATATTGGCCCCATTTCTTCGCTGCCAAGTAGCTGCTGACTGCCCTCCTCAAATTATTCATCCTCGCTATAGAGTGGCGCTGAGCCCAGACCACATAGTAGATCTCTGGCTGAGGGAACCGGATGGGACAGAGACGGGTTGAGGACAGGTGAGGGCCGCTGACCCGCTCCCGGGCCATGCCAACTAAGGGTTGTGTCTGACGTTCCCACCGACTCTTGGCTGGGGTTGTCAGATGTCATCTGGGAGGAAGTGGATGACCTAGTCAACCAATCAAGAACCATGGGGTTGCTGAACAACACACGGCCGCTAGATGACAGCAGCAGTTGTGGCCTCATCGAGTGACCCCTGCTGCGACGTCCCCTTGCTGTGCTGCGACCTGGGCCTGCTCCAGGAATGTTTGTGCCTCTGCCACTCGCAGGTGAAGAGCCTGCCACCTCTCTGTCTGACATACTGTTTGTTCTAAAATGTACAGACACTGTTTGATGATGATATCTGTATATGATAAATATACACCCTGTATTTGACTTCAAATGAACCCCCTAACCGGCTTGGGTAACCCTTAGATATAAATTGCGCTCCACAAATGGCCAGGAAAAATTGACTTGTATGTGTCGTTTAAAAACTCTGTGTATTTTACTAAATGTAAAAGCACAAACAGGCTTAATTAACCTTCGGATATGAATTATGCTACAGGCAAAATTGCTTCTTTGGTGGTGAAAAAGAACGTTTCTTTTACTAAGTACAACAGCAGAACAACGCTTAATTAACTCCTGGATGTAAATTGCGCAAAAGAATTGAGCAGCCAAAAACTACCAGCTTTGTAGCGTGTTACAATGGCGTGTATTTTACGGTACACAACAAGAGAAAAACTTGTAATTAACCTTCGCTTGTGAATTAGGCTACAGGAAAAATGTCTTTTTTGGCGGTGAAATAAATGGTTTATTTTAGTCACCACAGCAGCAGAACAACGCTTAATTAACCCCTGGATGTAAATTGCACAAAAGAATTGAGCAGCCAAAAATGAAGTGGTCTTTGTATTGTAAAAACGCTGTTTCTTTAAATGAGTACCACAGGAACTGGCTTAGATCCCACTTGGATATTGAATGTATATGCAGCTGCACTGGATGCACACTGGACTTCAGATCCAATACCCCACAAAATCAGAAATAGAACGTAAGAGAACAGTCTCTGAGACAAGATGAGACACCCCCCAAAAATCACTGTATAAAAATCAGTTCTTCAGTAAGAGCTATCAGCCACAGCAGCACCTTCCCTATCAGTACAGTGAGAGCGGTATGAGCTCCCAGCGGCGCGCTCGGTCTTATATAGTGCGGTGACGTCACAGAATCCCGCTGGTCTCTGATTGGCTTCATCTCTGCACATGTCATGCAGGCTATGCCCTTCTTCCTCCCAGAGTGCTTTGCCCCATGCACCGCCCTGTGCTCGCAGCCAGGTTATCAATCAACAGCACACTTCGTTCACCCGAAGTCCCCCAAACTTCGACTGCGTTCCGAACCGAAGTTGTCCTGAAAGTCTAAACGAATTCCACTTCGTTAGAATCAATTCGCCCATCTCTAGCCGCAATGTGCCAGGTGTTTTGGAAGCATGCGCTGATCAGCGTGTAATTTCAAAGCACGGGGGAGGGGGGGGGGTGGGGGGGGGGTGGGCATGCACCAGGCGCAGTACTGCTGGTAGAGGTCGAGCCTGTTTAAAGTGGTTTACCTGAGCCGGAAGTGTGGCTTTGTAGCTAGAAAGGGCGAAATCGATGCCCCGCAGTAGAACAGGTTCATAGATTTAGGCACATTCCATGCTACTTATGTGCGCAAAAAATAGCGCCTAGGCTACAAAAATCATACATGTCGCCCTTAGGGTGCATTCACACGGCATATGTAAAATGCGGTCGGTATTTTATCATCTTTTGCATGGTTTTGGGGTATGGTTTGCGGATTCACCTTTCCCCCCTAACCATTGAACTGCACACCTTCCGCTCAAAAACTGGGTAGAAGATTGTGCATGTTCAAAGTTTTTCAGTGGCTGAAAATTTTAAAATTTTTAAAAGAAAATCTGTTCAATAGTCTACACTAAATGGATTTTATTTTAAAATTTGTTGGGATGGTTTCTTGTTGATTTTCAGATGGTTTCCAAACCAACAAACCATCTGAAAATCTGACCAATAAACCATACCGTGTGGACAGACAAACCCTCAAGATAGAACAATCTCTCAGAAGAAGCACTATAATCCACACCAGGTTACCTAACTCAGCAAGCTTTGCAGAGAAGCTAGAAAGTTTCTAATCATCTCAAACAACATCAAAAGTGTGTAACCTGGTCAGCTCACCTGCTCTGAGTGTTGTTTGAGGTTGCATAACAACTGCCTCACAAGAGATCTATCATAAAGGAAAAGATAAAATGGCAGGAGAATTCCTGCCGTTTATCACAAGTAAATTCCTTCCAAATTGATATACAATAAAATTCTACCTGCCTGTAGCCATCACTAAAGACTCTTACTCTTGACAGGTTATCTTTAATGTGGTTGTCTCCAGCAGACAACCTCTGTCAATATGTCCTATTAGTGCATATGAATTTCACATAGGGGTCTCCTGCTCAGGAGCTATCTCTATGAGCCAGAAAGGAAATATCAGCAAAATCAGCTATTTGCCATAGTAGCTCAAGTTGTAGGAGTATGGGCACATGGCAGTGGTCAAATGCCGGTCGGATTTTGTATAAAGAATTCTTCCGGTATTTTATCATCCTCTGAATGTTTTTTTGAGAAGATTCTGTCCACGGTTTGCAAATTCGGATGTCCATCTAGTCATTAAATAGCACACCTTCCGCCTGAAAACCGGGTGCAAGATTGTACATGTTCCAAGATTTTTGGAATGCCAGTGGTGTGAAAATCTGCCCAATAAAAAAAACGTACAGTGTAGACTACTGGGAGGATTTCTATGAAAGTCGTTGGGGATGGTGGGTTTTCAGATAAGAAAACCATTTGAAAAACTGACTGAAAACCTTTGCCGTGTGGAAGTACCCTAAGGAGTAGTCTGTAAATTCAAGGTGATCCATCTTCAGCAAGCTTCCCCCGGTGGTGGTAACATGCAAGACAGCCTTGGAAATGACAATTATTCTAATACACCCATTGATGTCAAATTTCAGTGTAATCCTGCCTGTGCTGATAATGAGGAGACTGCTGGAAAGTTTTCTCCAGTATCAAACTATTTTTAGACCTAGTGGCCAAAGTGAAAACTTCAGGATTTTTTTTAAATGATTGATAGTATTATGGAAAATTTAAAAGAAAAAAACACAATCATAAATTCTTAAAAATGTTTTTAATATACAAATGTAAGTTAAACAAAAGATAATTTACTTATGACCAATACCCTTTAAATATAGGTTCATGAATGACCAGCAGATGGCCCCACGACAGTTTCCTCCAATCTATGAAACTGACCACAAAGGGGACAATTTACCCACAATTCAAACAGCAGTCGAAAGTTTTTCCCTACTACCTCCCAAGTCATCAAAGGGGAATACAAAATGAGAGGTCTACAAGTGATGGGAATGATTGTCCAAAATCCTCTACAGTATTGGTGTTCATGTATTTTTTGGCCAGTTGTTAATGGTCACAGTTCTCAGCTCCAATAACCCCCTACAGTATATATTTCTTGTGTATATTATATCCCCCTCCCATCCAACCAATATTACTATATCCCCCCTCCCATCCAACCAATATTACTATATCCCCCCTCCCATCCAACCAATATTACTATATCCCTCCTCCCATCCAACCAATATTACTATATCCCCCTCCCATCCAACCATTATTACTATATCCCCCTCCCATCCAACCAATATTACTATATCCCCCCTCCCATCCAACCAATATTACTATATCCCCCCTCCCATCCAACCAATATTACTATATCCCCCCTCCCATCCAACCAATATTACTATATCCCCCTCCCATCCAACCAATATTACTATATCCCCCCTCCCATCCAACCAATATTACTATATCCCCCTCCCATCCAACCAATATTACTATATCCCCCCTCCCATCCAACCAATATTACTATATCCCCCCTCCCATCCAACCATTATTACTATATCCCCCCTCCCATCCAACCAATATTACTATATCCCCCTCCCATCCAACCATTATTACTATATATCCCCCTCTCCCATCCAGCCAATATTACTGTTCGTGATTACAATGTCTACTTTGTTTTTTGACACTTTTGCTTTTATATTCCTGTTTTGGCAGAACAAAAAACGCTCCTGTAAAAAAAAAAAAATGAGCCTAAACTTAAAAAAAAAAAGTTCGGCAGAGATTCGGAAGTCGAGAAACGTAGCAGGAGCTCGGGTACACGGCAAGGCAAGAAGATACTTAGGAACACTTTTTCTAAGGCATGGGCAACATAGATCCAGTAAGGAAGTCCCGTGGACCTCACCAATATATAGGGGCAGCGCCCAGCAATTAGCCAATTAGCAGTGCGCTGGCCCTTTAAATTTACAAGAATAAGCGCGCGCGCGCCCTAGGGAACGGGCACGGGCACCTTGGCAAGCAGAGGATGCGGACGGAGCAGGAACGCGGCTAGGTGAGTGGTTAGAACGAGTGCGTCCACAGCCCGTCCTGCAGCCAGCGGCGCTACCCGTCCCGGGCAGGGACCACGGAGAGAGCGCATGGCGGCGCCACTCGCTACAGCATTCCCCCCCCCCTTAGGTCTCCCCCTCTTGTTAGGCTGAAGGAACCTGCGAACAAGATCCTGGTTCAAGATATTAGACTCCGGTTCCCAGGACCTCTCCTCAGGGCCGAAGCCCTTCCAATCAACAAGGAAGAACCGTTTACCCCTGATGGTCTTCATGGCCAAGATGTCATTTACCTCAAACACATCAGAGGACTCTACCACCGGGGACGGAGACGCACTCCTCTGAGAGAACCGGTTCAAGACCAGGGGCTTTAGGAGGGAGACGTGGAAGGCGTTAGGAATCCGGAGAGATGGGGGTAGGCAGAGCTTGTAGGACACCGGATTCAGCTGCCGGAGTACTCTGAAAGGCCCCAGAAACCGCGGACCCAACTTATAGCTGGGGATCTTGAGGCATACGTATCTGGAAGAAAGCCAAACCTTGTCCCTTGGCAGGAACGTAGGAGGAGACCTCCTCCTCTTGTTGGCCTGGGTCTTCATGCGGGCCGAAGCCCGGAGTAAGGCAAGTCGGGTCCCGCCAAATGGCCTTGATATCTCGAACTTGGTTATCCACAGCGGGAACCTCGGAAGCCGTAGCCAAGGGGAGGGGAGGGCGTGGGTGACGACCGTAGACCACAAAGAATGGAGAAACACCCGTAGAGTCAGAGTCCCGATGATTGTAGGAGAACTCAGCCCAAGGAAGCAGCTCGGCCCAGTTGTCCTGGCGACCAGATACGAAATGACGCAGGTATTCCCCCAAGATCTGATTTACTCTCTCCACTTGCCCAATTGTCTGGGGATGATAGGCAGAAGAAAAGTCCAACTTGACTTGTAAGCGGGAACACAGAGCCCGCCAAAATCTGGAGACAAATTGAACGCCCCGATCGGACATGATATGCAAGGGTAACCCATGCAGGCGAAAAATGTGATGGAAGAAATGACCCGCCAATTCCCGAGCGCTTGGGACGCTGCGGACAGCTTCTGCGGAGATGGTCCGGACTGGCGCAGTATAGGCAAAGATTTTCCGCACGACGTCGGGACAGCTCTTGATCCGACAAGTGAGCCCGATCTACCTGCATGGGTTCCTCGGTGGAGGCGGGAGCGGCAGCGGAGACCTCTGGAACACAGGAGCCAGACGAGGTATTCGGCGAGGTCGTGCCGAGTCCTGTTCCTGGCGCAGCTACTCCTGTCTCTCCTTGAACCGCACATCTATGCGGGTGGCTAGGTGGATAAGTTCGCCCAGAGAAGATGGAAGATCTCTAGCTGCAAGGGCGTCCTTAACCCTGCAAGACAGACCCTTCTTGAATGTGGTGCAGAGGGCGGCGTCATTCCAGGATAGCTCGGAAGCAAGGGTGCGGAACTGAACCACATAGTCCCCTACGGAGGAGTCCCCCAGCCGAAGGTTCAGGAGCGCCGTCTGGCAGAAGACGCACGCGCTGGTTCCTCGAAAACGCTGCGGAATTCAGTGAGGAAGGCCTGTAGGTCTTTAGTCACAGGGTCGTTCCGATCCCAGAGGGGGGTTGCCCAGCCCAGGGCCTTTCCGGATAGCAGGCTCACCACAAACGCGACTTTTGACCTTTCCGTGGGGAACTGGTCCGCCATCAGCTCCACGTGCATGGAGCACTGGGTAATGAAACCTCTGCAAAGCTTCGGCTCCCAATCGAACTTGGAGGGTAATGGTATATGAAGCTTCGGGCCCATGGTTGCCAGCGGGACGGCAGGAGGAGATGGAACCACCGGAGAAGAAGACAGTTGCTGCTACTGGGACGCCAGGAGTTGTCGCATCATGGCGGAGAGCTGGCCTAATTGCTGTGCCTGTTGCGCGATCTGCTGCGACTGCTGGGCGACCATGGTTGTAAGATCGGCAAGACTTGGCAGGGGCACCTTGGCGGGATCCATGGCTGGATCTAACTCTAACGGCCGGGATAGTGGATCCACTGGACTACCGCAAGCGGTGGCAACAACCGCGCCAGGGAGCGGATTCTAAGTAGGTCCCGGTTTTCACCAGGTCGCTACCCCTGACGCGGCGGGCTTGTGGCGGCGGCCGAGCTGCAGCGAGGTACAAAATCGAGAGGCGAGAACCGTAGTCATGGGCAGGCAGGAAGGTCAGGGCAGGCGGCAAAGATTCGGAAGTCGAGAAACGTAGCAGGAGGTCGGGTACACGGCAAGGCAAGAAGATACTTAGGAACGCTTTTTCTAAGGCACGGGGCAACATAGATCCAGTAAGGAAGTCCCATGGACCTAACCAATACATAGAGGCATTGCCCGGCAATTAGCCAAATACCGGTGCTCTGGCCCTTTAAATTTAAAAGAACGAGCACATGCGCGCCTTAGGGAACGGGCTCGCGCCCCCGGCCGGCAGAGGATGCAGACGGAGCAGGAACGCGGCTAGGTGAGAAGTTAGAACGAGTGCGCCCGCAGCCGGTCCCGCGGCCAGCGGCGCTACCCGTCCCGGGCAGGGACCCCAGAGAGAGCGCACGGGTGCGCCTGCGGGCCGGAGCGCGGTGCCACTCGCTACAGTAAGTTAAACAAAAGATACTTTTCTGATGACCGATGCCCTTTAAATATAGGTTCATGAATGACCAGTAGATGGCCCCACGACAGTTTCCTCCAATCTATGAAACTGACCACAAAGGGGACAATTTACCCACAATTCAAACAGCAGTCGAATGTTTTTCCCTACTACCTTTCCCAAGTCATCAAAGGGGAAAAAAAATGAGAGGTCTACAAGGGGATGGAATGATTGTCCAAAATCCTCTACAGTATTGGTGTTCATGTACTTTTGGGCCCAGTTGTTAATGGTCACAGTTCTCAGCTCCAATAACCCCCTACAGTATATATTTCTTGTGTATATTATATCCCCCCTCCTATCCAACCAATATTACTATATCCCCCCTCCAGGGGTGTCGCTAGGCTGTTTTGTCCGGGGGTCGGGCCCCGAATAAAACCCCCTGTGCCCCGAACCTCCCGGGCTCCAGGCCGCTGCCATGGGCTGGAGCCCCGACCTGCCCTGCAGCTACATGTGCGTCCGCTGGAGCACATACAGGGAGGGCTCTCTGCGGAGCAGAGAGCGAGCGCTCCCTGCCCGCAGGACAGTGTCGGACCGTCTCCGGGTCCGACACAGCGGGGCCGCCGGGTCTCATTGCATGAGGACCCGCCGCGTTCGCTGGCAAACGGCGCGATGTAATGACCTCATCACGCCGTTTCCTGTCCTCGGGCGCACAGGCGTCACAGGGGCCTGAGCGCCCGAGGAGCTGCCAGAGGAGCGTGGGCTGAAGAGGACAGAGCGCGCTCGCCGGGGGAACTAAGGTGAGAATTAATGTTGTTATTTTTATAGCGTTTACCTGCCTGTGTGCCCCTATATACTGCCTGTGGCCCCTATATACTGCCTGTGGCCCTATATACTGCCTATGGCCCCCTTTACCTGCCTGTGGCCCCCTATACCTGCCTGTGGCCCCCTTTACCTGCCTGTGGCCCCCTATACTGCCTGCGGCCCCATATACTGCCTGCAGCTCCATATACTGCCTGCGGCCCCATATACTGCCTGTGGCCCTCTATACCTGCCTGTGGCCCTCTATACCT
Organism: Phyllomedusa bahiana; assembly: GCA_025379985.1. NCBI lineage: Eukaryota > Metazoa > Chordata > Amphibia > Anura > Hylidae > Phyllomedusa > Phyllomedusa bahiana. The sequence continues at coordinate 2,117 of JAODAL010028876.1, read as the reverse complement.
GCCTGCGGCCCCCTATAACTGCCTGCGGCCCCCGATACTGCCTGTGGCCCTCTTTACCTGCCTGTGGCCCCCTATAACTGCCGTGGCTCCATATACTGCCTGTGGCCCCCTATACCTGCCAGTGGCCCCCTATACTGCCTTTGGCCCCCGATACATGCCTGTGACCCCCTAGACCTCCCTGAGGCCCCCAATACGGCCGGTGGCCCCCGATACAGCCTCCGGCCCCCTAAACTGCCTGTGGCCCTATATTCCTGTCTGAGCCCCTATATACCTGCCTCAGTGCCCCTATATCTATATACCTGCTTGAGAGTGCCCTATATTTTATATACCTGCCTGAGAGGGACCCTATATCTTTATACCTGCCTGACATTGGGCCCTATATCTATTTTACCTGCCTAAGTGACCCTATTTTTTATATACCTGCCTAATTGAGGGGACTTATATACCTATAAAGGGAAGGAGTTGCTGGAAATGTGAGGATTCTAAGATATTTGTGTCCAAATCCTCAGGGACGGTCGTGGCCGGGAGCAATCAGCATGAAAAGGGGTGAAAACCCGGGTGGAGAAGAAAAGGAAAGTGAACGACGCTGATTCAGAAAAGACGTCTCCCGGTGAGTCACTAAATGTAACTGCAGTGTAATCACTTATATGTCTGCAGAGTCTACATACAACTAGTATCTACCACTATATGGTCACTGTATGGCGGTGGTACATGTAATCAGAGCCTGTGTACAGCTGATAGTCAGGGTCTGGCAGGATTATTTGGTCCTTTGTAGTAATAGTTTTGGGTCTTGGTTTTGTAAAGGAGTTTTTTTAGTAACAATCATTTGTCGGTAAAATTTGCTCCATGTATCAGTGGAATTTTGGTGACTGTTATTTGGGGGTATTACACTGTCATATGGAGGGAGCGGTTTTGAAAAAAGTAAATTTGTAGGGGTGTTTTATTGTGCTGTATTGTGAGGAGGTATTTAGATATAGGGTCACTCTTGGGAAATATGCTGAAAATTAGTGACAGGAGCAGAATTTTTTTTCTTTTAAAAAAATACATCCGCGTTCACAATGTGGGTGAAAAAAGTCGTGGACCCAGCCCTATGAAAAAACACAAAAAGGCCCGGGGCCCCCGGATGTTTTAGGACCCTAGCAACGCCTCTGCCCCCCTCCCATCCAACCAATATTACTATTCCCCCCCCCCATCAAACCCAAAATTTTTTCACCCCCTCCCCTCCAACCAATATACTATATCCCCCCCCATCCAACCATATTACTATATCCCCCTCCCATCCAACCAATATACTATATCCCCCCCCCATCAACCAAATTACATTCCCCCCCTCCATCCACCAAAATTACTATATCCCCCCTCCCATCCAACCAAATTTCTATATCCCCCCATAACCATTTTACTATATCCCCCTCCCCTCCAACCTTTTTTTATATCCCCCCTCCCACCAACCAATTTACTAATCCCCCCTCAAACCCCCTTTTTCAACCCCCCAAAAATTATTTATATCCCCCCCCATCCCAAAACCCTTTTTTTCTATTCCCCCTTTTCCCCTCCAACCCCAAAATTACTATATCCCCCCTCCCATCCAAACCTTTTTTTCATAATCCCCCCCTCCCCTCCAACCATTTTTACTTATCCCCTCCCATCCAACCATTTTACTATATCCCCCCCCCCCCCCATCCATCCATTATTACTATATCCCCCCCTTTCCAAAAACATTTTACTATATCCCCCCCCCATCCAAAACCCAAAATTATATACCCCCTCCCCCTCCCCCCAATATTACTATATCCCCCTCCCATCAAACAAATATTATTATCCCCCCCCCATCCAACAATATTACTATATACCCCCGCCCATCCAACCAAAATTACATATCCCCCTCCCCTCCAACCAAAAATTACATATCCCCCTCCCACCCAACCAATATTACTATATCCTCCCTCCCATCCAACCCATATTACTCTATCCCCCCCATCCAACCATTATTTCTATATCCCCCCCCCCATCCAACCAAAATTACTATATCCCCCTCCCCTCCAAAACCCTTTTTACTATATCCCCCCCCCCTCAACCATTTTTTCTATATCCCCCCCCTTCCAACCAAAAACAAA